>CM040396.1:57698322-57943322 GCA_022702515.1 Ilyophis sp. 1 JC-2022
TATATATTCCAGTTTCAAGCCATAAGAGGGTCACAATAGTAGCCAATATATCAGTGTAATTACACTAAAGATAGTAAATACTGTGCAATTCAACCATACTAGTACATTTAAGAAATAACTTGAAGGTGACACTATGGTTGTGGCATTATCGAGTTTATACACAAACTCATGTTAGTTTACAAATTAGTTACATGTTAAATTACTGTGAAGTTGCTACATTTGAAAAAAAGGTTGTGCTCATTATTTTGCTGCAGCCAAGTGCTGCTTTCAACAGCTGTACTTGTTTAGTCCAGTATGTTGTGTGCTTGCATGAGGAAGTGGGTGGTTCATATTTTTGTGCATCTAAATACAATTCAAGAGGAGAAAAACACAATCAGAAAACCTAAGTCACTTGATACAACCATGAGAGCGAATCTAAAGTGCAAGATCTATAATTCATAAAGACAAGCCATGCAACTCCAGTGCCCCTGTCTATAGTAAAGTGCACAAACTAGTTATCTCCAACCATTGGATACTAAAACAGTCGCAATACTAGAATAAGCTTTCACAGCATCTAATACAGTGCTGGTCATGAATGAGCTGAGATTAATTTATGGTTTAGGCACCTACCGTGCCTAGTATATTAAGCCGTTCTGTGTACTGTGTCACTGTAAGGTCACAAGGTGTGTGTGTGTGTGTGTGTATGTGTGTTTGGAGGGGACCATAGACCTAATTCAAGAAAAGCAGTGATTCTCAAAGCATTGGTAAGGACACAAGAGAAATCAATATGTGCAAATACATGAGAACATCAGTATTTCAAGGCATCCCCTCATCAATAGGGACCAACTTTTCTACGTTTGGTTCCGTTTCATGTTGAAGTAAAATATGAGATGTACAGGATTTGTTTGGTGTCTTTGTTTACATTTTGTAACATTTGGATTTCCAAAACTTTGAGTGAGTACTACAGATTACTGAATCATCTGATAAACATTGACATCTAGTGGTCATCTCTTCTCACCCTTTTTGAACATTGTGAATAAGTACAGCTCCACCTACAGATGACTAACTGTACCCACCTCATTCAGTTCTTTCTTCAGAATCATACATGAATATGTTTCAATTGTATTCTGTAACTGTGATTACTTCTGTTATCACCATCATGCAGAGCTTCATCATAGCAGCCCAGAACTCTGATCCTGGGCTGCTAACCATTAACATTCACAGCTGCCAAGAGAAGTGAAATTGTTTCAGTTGAGTGGTTCAAGGTTTGGCTTGAAGCAAAGCTTTCAAACACTTTTTTGAAGTTTGTTTGCATCTCTAAATGTGTCTTAAAAGACATGAAAATAACTGAAGGTTGAAAGCTTGTGGCATAATTGTCGGATATTATCCCCTGTATGTGTGTTGTATATAATAAAAAATGTTAGAGGTTACCACCTAGCCTCATTTTAAACTGGCCTGGAGGGTTTTTTTTTAATAGTTTTTTTCATTTTTTTTGGTTTTGGAGACTGATCAGTCATTCCAAACTGTTCCAGCGTTGACAGTATTTTACTGGTGAGCTACTGAATACATGTAAAAAAAGAAATGTCTGATGTTAATTGGTTTAAACTTTAAACTGCATTCGGTGTGGACTCAATCTCCCCCCAAACTAGAGCATGGGAACATGAAATGCAGAGCAGTTTGAAAGCTCTGATTCTCTGCTATTATACGTACAAGAGTGGCTTTTAATAGACCATTAATAATAGACTTATTGGTCAGTTGTAGCAGTATAGCCTCATTCCAAAATCAGTTGAGGGAGGGCACAACAACAAGCTGATCAGATACAGTGATACAATGGACAGGACAGTGGAAGTGACAGGCACAACAACAAGCTGATCAGATACAGTGTCACAATGGACAGGACAGTGGAAGTGACAGGCACAACAACAAGCTGATCAGATACAGTGACACAATGGCTGATCAGATACATTGACACAATGGCTGATCAGATACAGTGACACAATGGCTGATCAGATACAGTGACACAATGGCTGATCAGATACAGTGACACAATGGCTGATCAGATACAGTGACACAATGGCTGATCAGATACAGTGACACAATGGCTGATCAGATACAGTGACACAATGGCTGATCAGATACAGTGACACAATGGCTGATCAGATACAGTGACACAATGGCTGATCAGATACAGTGACACAATGGCTGATCAGATACAGTGACACAATGGCTGATCAGATACAGTGACACAATGGCTGATCAGATACAGTGACACAATGGCTGATCAGATACAGTGACACAATGGCTGATCAGATACAGTGACACAATGGACAGGACAGTGGAAGTGACAGACGGCCTCATGTTTGAATTCTAGGTGGGGAAGTGCTGTAGTACCCTTGAGCTACTGCCTGAATTTAGTCAATATTCAGTGATAATATTCAATGGTATAAATGTGTCGTGATAAGGTGTTTGTTGTACTGAAAGACAACGGTACTGTAATAAATACCTGTATTGCTGATACTAGAATAGTCATGTCTTGTGAATGTGTGTGGATAGTTACACTGAATCTCCCAATATATATGTTCTAAGATTAGCTACATATTTACCTATCTATGATATTTTACAGCTATGTTCAGGGAAAGAAAAAACTATTACTAACTAACTTACTGCTTTCTTCCCTTTCTTGTTCCCTCTTGCTACCAAAAGCCTCTTGGTAAAAATATGTACTGCATTGAATATCTTCTGCCACGGTACATAGTTACAATATTTCAGATACCTTAACATTGCAGTGTGCCAGAACAGAGCCCTTCCTCAAAATAACCCCTTGGTCCCCTATTTCTCTTTACGAATGGCATTCCCTTTGTCTCATTTATTTGGCTCGCTTCCGAATTCAAGGTCTGAAGTCATTTGGCAAATCATATGCCTGACGCTGTTCTCTGTAAGGGGAACCGACCTGCTGGAGTGTGGGTGTGTGTGTGTGTGTGTGTGTGTGTGTGTGTGTAGGTGTGTGTGTGCGCATGCGCGCGTGTACGTGTGGGTGTGTGTGCTTGTGGGGGAGGTATGAAATCATAGCTGTGACTCTGGTGTGGTGGCCATCAGGTAGCCAGTCCCATAGCGGCTGTTGGGGGTGGCGTTGGTCATCTCCAGCGGGGACGTGCTGCCAGGACCCAGGTAGGAGCGGTGCTTGGGATTGGGGGAGGGCGTCTTGCTGAGGTTCTTGCCCAGGATGAAACGGGTCTCATCCTGCTCCTCCAGGTTGGATATGTCCTTCATCATGCAGCCCTTCTTGTAGGACACGGACAGCTTGTTGGAGCCGTCGGAGATCAGGTTGAAATGGCGGGCAAGGAAGACTACGGGGAGGGGCAGCATGGCGATGATGATGAGGGCGAAGCACATAGCCAGAGCCCACGGAGGGTAGCTTTCGAAGCGCTCTGTAGCCTGGAGATGACAGAGGTAAGCGATGAGGGGCTGGACCTGATGAACATCCTCATGTACTCAGTGTTCTATGGTATAGTACCTGAATGGGCTCACAGCAAGGCAGAAGCCGGGCTCAACAGAATCAGATTAGTTCTTTAGATAACATAAACAGTGAATCTGCACTGCGGATCTTTGTTAACAAAACCACAGCTTGAAGGGTACCTCTTGACAGGGGCTGCATTTACAGTGTTTAGCCATTTCTTGGATCTTAGTAGGGTGGGTATTGAGGGGTAGGGGTCTGGCTGGGATTTGCTGGAGCATGGTTTGACAGTGGGGCTTCACAGACTAGGGATTAGAGAAGTCTGTGTGATTGGTCAGAGCCAAGGGTTAAGTCTGTGTGTTTGGTCAGAGCCAAGGGTGAGGTCTGTGTGATTAGTCAGAGCCAAGGGTGAGGTCTGTGCTGTTCAGCTGAAACACTTATGACAAAGACACACTTGGAAACCACATTGATTTGTTGTGACATAAAGGCACTCACCAGGTCTTGCACCCAGGCGTTATAGCCTGGTGGACTGATGGCCATCTCAATGATGGTGGCAGCAATGAGCACGATCAGGCATAGGGGAGAGACATACTTCCACATGTAGAAGTAGAAGCTGTAGGGCCGAAAACCTAGCATGTCCTCCAGGTCCTGCATGAACCTGAGAGAGAGAGCGAGAGAGATAAATTAACATGCTCCTTAGCAGATTTAGCCTGTGGTGTTTGTCCAGGTGCAGTCTCTGTGATGTCACACCCTGTGAGGTCTTTGTGAGTCGAGTGGAACCCAAAAACCAGAGACCTGAGACAAGGGGGTTCGAATCCGGATTTTTAAACCTTTTAGAGTTTTATGCCCAGAATGGCTGAGGTAATCCTGTGTGCTCCTGCTTCCAGTGCAGCACATTGCCTTTCAGCACAGCCAAATGTGTGCTGCATGCAACACATGACCAAAAATAGTTATTGTGAGCTCTCTTTTTATTAAATTAATGAAATCATTTTTTGAAATCAAGAGAGCAATACATTTGTACATTGTGATGAGGGTTCTTTTGGTCAACAATGTTGAAGTGAACGGTTATCAGCACAGTGAACTATATAATATGTTTTGGGTCTGTTATGGCCTGGGTCCAGGAGTCATTCAATCAGTTTCAGGTGAAGTCTATGTTTATTTACCTTGGGTACGTTTTAGTTGAGGTAAGACATTTTTGGACATGTGAAGGCCTCTATTATGATGCCACAGTGAACTACACCATAGAGCTCTGTGATGTCACACTGTACTTTGTGATACCAGTACATTACCCTGTTTGGCTTTGTGATGTCACACTGCTCCCTGGGTCTATGCGATGTCACATTGTACCTCACCATGTGGCTCTATGATGTCACACTGATTGCACCCTGGATTTCTCTGATGTCACACTCTACCTCTTGGTGCCATAAATCCAGGCCACTGAGATATTCTCAAGGATGACCACGATGGTGAGGGGCAGGCCAGCAGAGTAGTCATCAAACATGGTGACAAAGTAGTTCCCAGAGCGCTGCACAAACAGAAGCCCGAAGAGGAAGGCCACGATGCAGCAACACACTGACACAAGAAAATGGGGAACAGAAAATATGAATTCCTGTGGAAGGATTTTTATTTTGGGATGGACACATCAAAACAAAATAGTCTGTCCAGTCTGTCTCAGCCAGCTTTGCACTTGAATACACAATTGTTTTTGTTTTGTTTTTTTGTTTCACATAATAATTTTAAAATAATTTTTGGCACACTTTCGACCATAGTAAGAAAGAAACTCCAGCACACTGCTATAATGCTCCCAAGTGGTAATTTTATTAAAGCTACATTCGTGAGCAGACAACGTTTCGACCAAATCGGTCTTCGTCTACCATACCAGAAAGTTATGAAAGTGACCAGTGACACACAAACGTACATATGAATGCAGGTGCACGTATGCGTGTGCACACACTGCAGTATGTTGGAGAGAGGCTGACTGTTTGCATCTTTTCTTGCAGTTCAATCAGTCTGACAGTGACTAAGTGCTGGGACCCCTCTCCTTGCAGCTACTTCACCATCCCCAAGGTGAGAGAATGCACGCACACATGCACAGACAAACGCACACATATTAAACTGCCAATATTAAACAAGCCACAACTATGAGAACCAGAAGCCCAAACTCAAAGTTCCAACAATATCGGTATATTACTGAATACACTGATTTAAAAAAAATTACCAAATCATCATCTAACTGAACAAAAGAGACCTTAAAGAGGGTCTAGGCCTGTTCATTTATCAGTTTGTTTTTCACTTATTATTTAACATGTATGTGCAATTAGAGTTTAGATTAAATTTTCTGAAGAAAAGGGAAAAGCTTATATACGTTTATAAAAATACATCATAGGGAATTTTTTAAAATTGTATACCTTGACCATACACAGTCACGAGGCAGGGTCATTAATGTGCAGTGTATCCACCCATTTTTCATGTGATTAATTTTCTCATTGAGAGACTTTGGGAGAACTTCACAGTGATGCTGTACGGCCCTTGATGTGTGCAGGGCTGCACACTTTCTATGGAATCTTTTCCCAAATAGCAAATACAACACCATTCAAAAGTGCGGCCGCCTCACCTGTGAAAATCTCTTTGCGCACCTTGAAGGTGTCAACGATGGGCGTGGTGATGCCCTCCATGGTGCCAATCATGCTGCCGAGGCCTAGATTGATGAGCATGAAGAAGAACATGACCGACCAGAAGGGTGAAGCAGGGAAGTGGGTCATGGCCTCGGTGAAGGCTATGAAGGCCAGACCTGTGCCCTGCACTGCCTGCATGCAGAGGGGGAGAAATTGTGGTAAACATCCAGTGGCTGGAAATGGCTTACAACATGGGTATTCAACCCTTTTCCAGCTCCCTTTATACTCTCAAGTTCCTCACTGAGCCACAAGGGGCATACTGAGTGTAGTGCAGACACACCTTGTTCAGCTCGTCCTCCAGCACACAGGGCTCCAGGCCCAGTTTAGCGAAACTGCCCTCCCTCACCGTCTTGATCACCCCGTACATCTCGGCATAGTCAGTGGTCGTCATGTGGGAAAAATTGACATGCGAAGGGATGAGGTCATGGCTCAGCTCATTTGAGTTGAGGTAGCCCAGTATCTTCTCTGCATTACTACAGTGAGGGGTTGAAAAAAAGACTGTGGTTAGAATAAATGGTGTTTAAGTTGGACATAAACTACATGTAAGAACCTGGAATTAATATTCAATGACTGCACCAGAAGGTATCAGTCCACTGATGTGCTGCCAAATTCACCTGAGCAGGTTCAGTTAGAATATAGGTATACATACTGGTAGAATTGAATGATAATGGATTTGGTCGATTAATTAAATTAACAAATGCACTGTACACTGATTTGTGAGAAACAGGTTAGGCTATTGCTCTAAGGATCTGAATGAGCCTGTGACCTTTGACCCATATATGATACAGGCGTCACAGTGGGACCTTGAACACACGGAGAACCAATGGGTCATCAGTACCGATGGCTCCTGAGATGGACAGACTGACAGACTCACTCGATGACACACTTCTCATTCATGAGGTTGGCTTTGAAGCCGAGCACGGCGAACACCACCAGTGTGGCCAGCAAAGAGGTGATGAAGTTGATGACGGAGACCAGTGCAGCATCAAAGTGGCAGTTGTTGTCCTGCTTGTTGTAGCTGGAGAAGGCGATGACCCCTCCGAAACCCAGGCCCAGGGCAAAAAACACTTGTGTGGCGGCCTCTCGCCACACCTTCGGCTCCAGCATCTTCTCCAGCTGTGGAGGGAAGGGCAGGGGGAGATGGGGATCATGAGGTCATCAGAAATGGTGACCATGTAGCATGTATGTGCGTATGTTTCCATTAGATTAGCACTGCCAATTTACCTTGGAGCACTACAGTCTCCAGAACGGACGTTTCTAAGTGATTTTGTCTGATTTGAGCACCACATGGTGCAGTCATGTTCAGCTGGCTGTTTTCATTGTAATTTAACAGTTTTAAAAACTCCTTGCAGTTAGATACATAAAAGCTGAATTGGAGATCCCAAAAACAAGGACTGGCCACCCCTGAAACAGAAACTTTTAAAAATTCTGTTGCTAGTTTAGCCTTCAGCAAGTCTGTTTGATGACAGGCCATAGGCAAATATATTAGCATTCGTCTTAAGAGTATTAGTCCACCAGGTTTTGAAATACTCCATACAAAATTGCAGCATAGGCAAAGGAAATTGAAGCACGTGATTTCATTGGGTTGGCTTTAAAGTGATTTACTGGATTGGATGTATGTTTTAGGATTGTTTAAGGTAAAGGCAGCTGTTTCCTAAAAGCAAGAATTTTTGTGAGTGGTTTCCACAGTAAGCCTCTAGAGGGGGACAGTTGCCATGCTTTCAAGTAGGACATGCATTTTAACTTTCAAAAGAGGTGGAAATGACAAGGGTTGAGACACTACCAATGAAATCTTACAGAAAGGTCTAGAATGCGTGACTGCTCACCTTGGGGGTGAACATGTGAGTGATGCCATCCACAGCCCCTTTCAGGAGCAGGCCCCGCACCAGAAAGCAGAAGAGCACAACGTAGGGGAAGAGAGAGCTGAAGTACATCACCTGTGCATGTGGAGATACACAATGGCGTTACCACGGATACCCTTTTCACGGATACCCGAAATTTTCACATGTCACCCCCCTGTTGAGGTCACTCCACTGGCTGCCAGGATCAGGTTCAAAGTTCTGACCCTGGCCTACACTGCAGCCAATAGGACAGGCCCCGCCTACCTGCAGGACTTGATCCAGAACTATGTTCCTGCTCAACCACTTCGCTCGTCAACAGCAGGGCGACTCGCACTTCCCCCCCTCCGTGTCAATGGCGCTCGCTCGTCCCGACGGCGGAGCTTTTCCACCCTAGCTCCCCAGTGGTGGAATTAACTTCCCATTCCCCTACGTTCTATTCCAACCCTGCCTGCGTTCCGTCGTGGCCTGAAAATACACATTTTCAGACTCCACCTGGACTGATACTTATCTAGGACCTCTCATGGTACTTGTTCTTGTTTAACTGTGTGTTGAAGTTTATAATATTTAGAATAGAATTGTAGTAGAGCTGATTTACCCAGTTTACTGTAAACTGCATTCAATGTTCATTACTAGGGATAGCTGCTACTTTATGGAAAGGATGTGCTTTGTCTTATCTGTTCTGTAGTTACTTCGATGACGTTTCTGTATGCACTTATTGTATGTCGCTTTGGATAAAAGCGTCTGCTAAATGACTGTAATGTAATGTAAAAATAGGTTCCAATAGTTTCTACAAACGTCAAAAGACTGCATTTATTTACATTCATGTAAGAGGCCTAGAGGAGGCTCCTTTGCTCACAAGATGGATGTGGGACCCTCCCAGGCATTTTTATTTATATATCAGAGGCAAAAGGGGGGACATGTCGTGCTTCATGGTTCCCTGTTTGGGTTGCAATGTGCAGGTTTATTTACACTCGAGGGATATTGAATCACTCAGCAGCCGCACAGCATCCGGCCCTGAAGGCTCAAATATTTACTGAATATATAACTTTCTTTCCTATACAAGAGAATATACTGAAGATCAGATAAATGGGTATGATGCCTTAACTTTCAATGTAATTTGGTGCCAGGAAGAAAGTTGGGATGCTGTCCACCAGGGGGCAGCACCAGCCCTACTTACAGGTAATGCGCAACAGCTGTGATTCATTGTAATCACGTCAGCTGTTGCCCATTACCTAATCATTGGGCTTAATAAAAGTCCTGGTGGTGTGTTGGTACCTGGCTGTTATGATAACCGATCGGAACTACACGCAGACACCAAGATGTAGTTAACAGGCTTTATTCAGAGTTGACAGACAAGGGTCAAGGGCCAAGAGCTAAGAGCCAGCAAACAGTGCAATGCAGGATAGGCAGAATCATAATCAGGTCCAGGCAGGGGTAAGAGTCCAGACAATCAGAGCAATATGGAGAAAGCAGGGCGAAGTCCAGAACAGGCAAGGGTCAGAACTGGGAGATCAGTCAGAGGCTGGAGAACAGGAGGGCGAAGGGCAGAAGCGGGGCTAGAATGGAGATGGATATGCGGGCAGGAGGACTGGAGCAGGGCTGGACGGGAATAGGCAGGAGAACAGGAGCAGGATGAAATGACACAGGACTCGGAACAGGAAAGGAGCTGGCAGGAATGCAGGGCACAAGACAATCTGGCATAGAACAAAAAAACGGGAGTTTATGTGCCAGATTAACGATGAGACAACGAGAAACAGGTGAGACGAAACATGAGGAAACTCATATCAGGTGCGGGAAGCGGAGACACGAAATGGGGGGGAAAAGGGAAAACATGGAACGGAATCTAACTTACAGAAAACACATTGAAACGACCAGGGATGGAATTAAGACAGAGGCACGGGACGTGACACCTGGTAGTCTAATTTGTGGATTTTTCCCTTCCTTTTTCCTATCGAGTTTTGGTTTCTACTTTTTTGTTTGTGAGTTTTGATAGGTGTTTCTGTTGTGTTGGCCACCAGGATTAATAAAAGGCATTAAGCCAACTGTCTGGTTAGTCAGTCTCTGTCTGTTCACCACGTGATGCAATAGCCACTCCCAGCGCTGCATCACAATAATGTAAAATGCATGTGTGGACATAGGATGATCTTTAATGAAGACAACATTTCTGTGCTACTGCATTTACAGTCAACCTGTTTCTCCTGACAACAGCTATGCAACTCAGTCGCATTGTCATATTTGGACTTGCCCCGGGTACAGATAACTAACCTGACTGTAATCATGTGTAAAGCATATAGAAAAGGTAGGTGGTACTTTAACCTAAGACCCTTCATCCTACATTCAAGTTGAAACAGTATAAGAGGGTCCAGTCCCACTGTGAGACAGGTTTCCTGGCTAGTAGCAGATCACTTAGTATTATAGTAGTATTTAACAGTCATCTCATTGACCAGCATCTCACAATGTAAGACTGTTGACTTGTGATGAAACTATTATGCACAGAAATTGTCAACACAATCAGCAATATAACCCTGTGACTGGTGTTCCTTACCTTTCCGGAGGACTGAATGCCCTTGATGACAGCCAGGCAGACGATGACCCATGCAGCCAGCAGGGACAGGGTCATCCTCAGGTTGAGGCCGCCGCTGTCCGCTATGGTGCTGGTGATGTTGAGCGTCTGGCGGTACCAGAAGTATGTGGTGGCTGAGCTCTTGTCGCATTCAGGCTCCACAACTGGGGAAGGGTAAGAGGAGGAGGTAAAGAAAGGGTTAGAGAGAGGAGGGAAAAATCCCAAATCCTGTCTCCCCAGATCCATGAGGCCATATCTGCCATTGAAGCATATCTTAATTTGAATAATCGGGGGGAACTCCAAAAAAGTCAGTATATCCATTTGTATGTGGGCTTCTGCATAAGAAGATATATTTTGTAATATACTCCCTATATTCTGGCATATTAAAGTTACATTCCTTACATTTTGAATGTCATATTTTCCCCATATATCGACACAAAGGACGTGTAGCCATGTATCTGGAGCCAGCAGAACTCTCCCGGCTTTGCGCGACAGCCTGACTTACAGACTTGTGTTCCGTTCCTCCTGAGTGGGCACTCGCTCCAGGGCAGGGGGCTTTGAAAGGACTGGAAAAAGTAGAAGATGCTCCAGCCTATGATGACGTTGTAGTAGAGGCCCACAAAGCTGCACACCTACAGAGAAAATAGACCGGTCAGGGAATATCCCTCAGCATCAGAAACAGTCCATGCTTCCCACAAAAAAACATTTGTGTGACCGAGGACAATCCAGAGCTCCGGGAGGATGTTTTTAAAAATGTATTATGTTTTACAGAGAACCAAATATCCTGTATCAATTCATCATTATCTTCAGCACAGAATAGGTTTATAGATATTTTCAGAATCACATTTCTCTTCCAAATGTGTGAATGTTTCACTTCAATCTATTTCATAAGAAGGAATGGTCGGCCTATATATAATTACTTTATTGTCAGTAAAGTTACCCCTTAACCCCTCGGTTTGGTAGCTGGAAGTGCCACAGGGGCTAAAAGCCCCAGCATACTTCAAATTAAATAGAAATTGGTGGATTCGCAAAGGCTGTTGAACTGCTGTTGAATATGGTGCTGGGAGCAAATGTCAGTATACTCACTGTGTAGAATATGGCGCTGGGAACTAATGTCAGTACTGCGTAGAATATGGCGCTGGGAACAAATGGCAGTACTGCGTAGAATATGGCGCTGGGAGCAAATGGCAGTACTGCGTAGAATATGGCGCTGGGAACAAATGTCTGTATACTCACTGTGACTTGAGGTCTTAGTTTAATGGCACACCACGCCAGATGGATTAGAAACTCGTTATAAGTTTTGATATCACAATCATTCTCAATGCGCTAATGAGCCCATTATGCAAATTCAGTCAATCCTGGAGGAGAGAGACGATTCACACTTATCTAGAAACTAAAGAAACTAATATGTGTATACTTTTATAATTACAACATAGGCATTTGCAGTATTGCTATGTTGAACAAATAATGGCAGGATGGTAATGTAGCACAAACCCTGATGAAATAATTGCACGTTTAAAAATTACAACGCTGATACAGGGAAATTAGCGACTGTAGTGTTAGGAAAACGGAAGAAAACAGTGACTAAAATCAATTGTAACAAGTCCCTGCTTGTGCGGTCATACAAGTGGATATATCCTTGAACAGCTTCAGCAAGTCTAGCCTCGTTGACCAATTGCAGGCGAGGGTGGATTGGGGGGCGGTGACCAAGAAAACAAAACGGTTCGACAGCCTATGGGAATCCGTCAATTTCGACTGAATCATAATGGATGCACTGCATTTCCAGTATAATCAAGTTAAACTGGAAATAAGCAATATATGTTGAAATGCAGGAAATATGTTTTGGCATATAATGGAAGATACATTTTTAATTTATTCATATTTAAAATACACTGCCATATGTCTCTATTCCTGTGTAGACTGGGTACACTGCACAAACAGCACACTGTTTTATGTATGCGTCACAGGGCTTGGATGTTAAGCTGACCTTCGACAGATGCAGTGATTACTCATAAACCTATGCATGTACGGGAAGATGTGAACATTTTTACGTTTGGTGTTATGTGTTATCCAGAGAAAGAGTGAGAGAAGGAAGGATGCCACTTTTTGAAAATATAGTGGCTCATCAGTAAAAAAAAAAAATTGTGCACAGACAGTCCTTTTTTAGCTGTGGCTATTCTGAGCCTCTGTGTTGATAAGAGTCTAGTGGGAGCAGCACACAGTCGGGATTTCAATGAATTATTGAGCTACATTCTCTCAACGGCCTCTATGGCAATCTTTCAAGAGGTATTTATAGTCGTTCGCCCTCTCGTGCCACGTTTGGTCAGGTTCCGCTCCAGCAACGAGCTGGCTCCATCCAGGAGAGGGCCTCATGTTCCATTTAGGGCCTGTGCATGGCTTGCTTGGAATGTCCCTGTGTTCCACACTCTGATTAATATGCAGTTACGTATCCATGAAGACAAAGCCCCACCTTATTGGGTTCAGTGTGCCCCAGATCACCTGATGCGACCATGCTCGGATCCTGCAGCATCTTTGTTGCAATAACTTTTCATCCCATTTTGTTTCCCCATTGCCAATTAGGAATTCCCAGTTACAACTGTATTGGGGCTTCAGGAACCCAATGGCTCCATCGTGTTGGAAGCGTGCAGACTGTGTATGCAACTAACCACTTCTGCTTGCTCTGCAGTGCACCCCCTGAAATCACACAGCCATTTGCACTGGAGGACTGCACATCCTGTTTATTTGGTGTAACGCAGACTGATCAACCAGCAGGCATCTTCTTGCTACTGCACAACAAGATGCTTACAAACTAAAACTCTCACTCCCTGGGCAACAACATTGTCAATTATGGTCTGCCCCCAAAAGTATTCCCGGCCACCGGCCACTAGTGCTTTTAACTGGATGTGCTGCCTGAAGAACCAGAGAACTGAACCAGCTCAGATTGGCTTCAGAATAAAGCATGTTGGTCTCAGAGACGGGGTAGACGGAGGGCATAATGAGGCTTACAATGCAGGACAGGCTTTGTTTCCTAGTGGTAGGGGACCACTTCTCTACAAGTCAAAGCCTGGGCATTACTCACACTTGGCACCAGGAAGTCACATTGATCTAATGGAAGTCTTATTTTTAGACAAGCCGTGCAGATGGAGAAACGCATTCCTGCCGCTCAGCTTGCTGGCAGCCCTTGACTCAGTCGGCAGGGCAGTCCAACAAGCGCAATTGATACGACCTGACCTGGTCGCCTCAAAGCATCTCCAGCCGTTCTCTCAGGTATCACAGGTATGATCGGGGAGCAGAAAGGAGCGCCCGCCATCTCCTCGGCTCTGGTGATCCATTCACCTAATTAGAGCCGACCAAATGTCAACAATAGACAGCTCATTTATCTGATGGAGCAGTCACATGATCTGTGATTGTGAGCCGCGGCAGCACTGCTCTGGGGGTTTCTGATGTATTCATGGTTGCTGGCTATTTTCTTACTACCTATCTGCAATGACTTATATCAATGGTTTCCAAACCTCTCCTCGGGTACCCCCAGCCAGATTCAGGTATCTGATGTGTTCCACCTCAAGCACACCTGATGCAACTAATCAAGCCCTTGATTAGTTTCATCAGGTGTGCTTGAGATGGCACACAAATACCTGGGGCGCGTCCCAATATTTTAAATTTTTCACCTGACAGGTGTCATTTTTTACACCAGGCAGGGCCCAGGCTGAGGCTGGTACTAGGCCCCTTAACTGTACTTGCTCTGGGCTCTTATCAGACAGGTAATTTGCATCTGTCGCTTCAAATTGATTATTAGAAGATGAGCATGGTCAGATGGAGTGATGTGTGTGTGTGTGTGTGTGTGTGTGTGTGTTTGTGTGATTTAAAATGCATTATCACTAACATGGGTCTCAAAACACTTTGAACTCATGTTAATGAATACATTTATAGATGTTTGTGAATGTAGGAATAAGGATTTATAAACTATGTAAATAATGAACAAATGCCTTACTAGTGATCTATTATTATATGATCTATGACATTATTATAAAGTGTTACCAATGTATTTTTTATGTTTCTGTTGTGGTCTGCAAAACAGATCTTCCAATTTGGCATTGCAGTACAATTCCTATCAAGTGTATCATCATAATCTCATCAAATTTGAATGAACTATGGGGGCTAGAGGCAAGGGAATCACAGATGGCTGTGTACACTGTCAAGATAGTCTATGTGATAACACCATAGTACCAGGTCAACTTGCTTGATTTTGACAAGTCATTGAGGCCATGAAGGCCAATTTACATACACTTTCAGACAGGAGATTTTCCAGTGTCCATTGTTATCAGGAGAGATGTATCAAAGGACCACCATTTTAAAAAGCAGGGCCCTTTTTTTGGTTTTGGGAGATTTTTTCCTTTAAATTGAACAGCAAATGCAGCTGAATGGTTTTTGAGACCACAGAGAGGGGGCGTGGGTTTCATTAGCAGCCCCTTCTCACGATCAAACGTAGTTCCACACTCCGATACACTCACTATCAGACTGGACACTCCAAAACCGTGGGCACACATAGTTCCACACTCCGATACACTATCAGACTGGACACTCCAATCCCACCCAACCGTGGGCACACGTCGTTCCACACTCCGATACACTCCTATCAGACTGGACACTCCAATCCCACCCAACTGTGGGCACATGTAGTTCCACACTCCGATACACTCACTATCAGACTGGACACTCCAATCCCACCCAACTGTGGGCACACGTAGTTCCACACTCCGATACACTCACTATCAGACTGGACACTCCAATCCCACCCAACCGTGGGCACACGTAGTTCCACACTCCGATACACTCACTATCAGACTGGACACTCCAATCCCACCCAACTGTGGGCGCACGTAGTTCCACACTCCGATACACTCACTATCAGACTGGACACTCCAATCCCACCCAACTGTGGGCACATGTAGTTCCACACTCCGATACACTCACTATCAGACTGGACACTCCAATCCCACCCAACTGTGGGCACACGTAGTTCCACACTCCGATACACTCACTATCAGACTGGACACTCCAATCCCACCCAACTGTGGGCACATGTAGTTCCACACTCCGATACACTCACTATCAGACTGGACACTCTAATCCCACCCAACCGTGGGCACACGTAGTTCCACACTCCGATACACTCACTATCAGACTGGACACTCCAATCCCACCCAACTGTGGGCACATGTAGTTCCACACTCCGATACACTCACTATCAAACTGGACACTCCAATCCCACCCAACTGTGGGCACATGTAGTTCCACACTCCGATACACTCACTATCAGACCGGACACTCCAATCCCATAGTTCCACACTCCGATACACTCACTATCAGACCGGACACTCCAATCCCACCCAACTGTGGGCACATGTAGTTCCACACTCCGATACACTCACTATCAGACCGGACACTCCAATCCCACCCAACCGTGGGCGCACGTAGTTCCACACTCCGATACACTCACTATCAAACTGGACACTCCAATCCCACCCAACTGTGGGCACATGTAGTTCCACACTCCGATACTGCCTCGTCGGATCTTCTGTCCCACCGCCAGCTCCAGGAAAAAAAGAGGAATCCCGATGATCAGGAGAAGAATGAAGTATGGCACCAGGTAGGCTCCTGTAGAGGATGGGATAGGGACCTCATTATGCACCGAAAAACCAAAACAAGGATTTCTACTAGAAAGGGCAAGAATTCTCAGAACTTTTTAAATGCTGAAGTTTGAAGGTCTCTGTTGAAGTTAATATAAACATGTTAAACACTTTAATATTGCCTGGATTTTATGTCTGAAGGCTTTAAAATGCAAATTTTAGGTTAGCATCTGCAGTAAACTAATTTGTGGTAAAATCATGTTTCAATTGGATTTAATAGAAATTGTTTTTTTTTGTTGAAAAATATAAGCTAATAATCACAGGACTCTATTTTGTATTGTCATTAGCCACGCCCAACTGAAAAACTTGAAAACTTGATTGAGATCAAATATGTGGAAGTGACAATAGGAATGGGGATTGATCGAGACAAGATGTGGCTTGTGGCCAGTTGGACAGATGTCTTGGTAAGTGACCATAGAGCTACAATGCAAGCGACACACAAGATGTTACACGGTGTCACAACATGGACAGAAATCTAAATAAAACAAGATAAAATGATGCTCTAGTTGGAAAAGTGGCCAACTCCTGTTTTTTTTTCCTGATTATAAAAAGGGCAAAAAACCATCTCTCAGGGGAATTGTACAATCTGGCTTTCCTCAGCTCTTAATTAAAACTAATTGCAGGTTGCTGAAAATCTGTGGGGGAAGGGGGGGGGGGGGGGGAGCGATGAGGACGAAAGGTGACAGAAATGCATGCTGTTTCATTGTCAGGGAAAATCGTACGCTACTGAAGACAGTGATGAAGCCAGAGAGTAAGGGGATTATAGCGCTTGTTGTGGCAATTTCTACTTGTGATTCAATCACACATGTACACACGCACATACACATACAAGCACACCAACAATACAACCAGATGACCAGGAGTTAACACGCACTGAAATACAGGCACTATCAAGATATTTCAAATGTGAGATTTGTGAAATCCCTGATTAAGCTTGTAATCTGGGCATCGTGTAAATTTCATATTGAATTATTTTCATTCCCTCTGGGGACAAGGGAGACATCACGAAACAAAGCTCCCAGCAAAAAGATTTAGTTTTTGGCATGCCTCTGCAATGAGTTTGATTTCCTGCCACATACATCAATGAAGTCTCTTCTACTGTTTTAGCAAGCAAGTGCAATTGGGGTGGCTATGTAATATAATGGTTAGAAAACTGGGCTTATAATTAAAATGGTTGTGGGTTCTATTCCCTGTTGGGGTGCTGCGGTTATGTTATTTTTCATAATGTGCTCCATTGGTGACTAATGTTATCTCATGATCAGCTTAAGGCAATGCATCAACAGAGCTATAGTGAAGCAAATTTCTGCCTGATACTTAATTTTCATTTTATCTTCAAAATAAATGCTGATTACCATCTGGATTTTTGAAGATGGTTATGCCTGTGCATAGGCTATTTTCTTTATTCTTTATTATGTGCTAATGGTATTTATTTAGGATAATGCCTATTCTATTGGTGCCGCTGCTTGCATTGGGAGAATTACATTGAGGTCATTTTAATCCTGTAGCCATCTTTAAAGCGTACTGATGACCCCTAGACAGGTGAGCATAACAAAAATAGAAACTAAAAAAATAATTTTTAAACTGGAAAATATACAACCTGCCATTTCTACTGTTTCATATAACCGACCGTATATTGCTAAATATATTTTGGTTCAATATGTGTATTCAGCTACATATGTAAAAACCCCTCTTTATATTCAAGTTATTCAATGAGCATTGTACAAAAAAGAAAGAAAGTGTGAGGGTTTGTGCGGAATAACGATGAGCCAAACGCAACAAAGGAAAAAGGGATATAAAGTCCCTGGCCATAGCCAAACAATAACACACCCCTATAAAACGGGCTAGCCTCGTAAACACAGGCAGAAAAGAGACTCTGAAAGCCACCCCTAAATAAAATAGCGAGCAGAGGAAAGGAAAAACAAGGCACCTTCGCAGTGGCGGACTTAGTCATTTTGGGGCCCAAGGCAAACACAGGCATGGGGCCCTCACACATCCCTTGCTCTCCCCCCTTTTCAATCCTTATTTATCTAAGAAAGATCAGTTGTGATGCATGTATCATCATCATCATTATCATCATCATTGCTGCTGGAGCAATCTAGGTTGGCACTGCCAGCAGCAGCAATGGGTAACGTTTAGGGATGTTCCTAACGACTAATTTCCCTGAAATTTGAAACCGTTAATCACATTCTTCAATAACCAAATCGTATTTTAAATGCCGCTGAAATGTGTGGCACTTTGCGTCTTGCATTATGAACATTGCACATTATCCTACAAAACATGACAACTCACTAAATAAAAGTTAACAAATAACATTTATTGAAGACAATATTCAACGTAAGAAAACATTTTTAGGAAACGTGCCTGATTATTACAACGGCATTTTCATTGGGTGAACGTGATCGCATAGCAAATACAGTAAAAAATAATAATCGGTCATCACAAAAACTACCAATAATAGGCCCACAAAAAAATAACAATTAGGCCTACTGATCGACGTGACATTAGATTAGTTTTATTGGGCTATTCAACAACGCGATAGGCCTACTTACTCTTTCCACCTCGCTGGTTTAACTTGCAGGGCAAACAGGCTAATGGGACTAAGACATTCATGAATTAGGCATTTTGATGCCATTTAGCGCATGAATTTTTAGAAAGACATAATTAATTACTGGGTGGGGGGGAAAGTTTATGAGGCATTTAACGGGGCCCTTTGTAGTATGGGGTCAGCTTGGGGCCCCAGGCAATTGCCGACCTTTGCCTAATGGGTAAGACCGCCTCTGCACCTTCGGAACGTGACTATAACGCCTGATAATTGGTGAAATAAACTAAATAAAAATAAAACACACTCTCTGAAACGGGAGAGTGGAAGCGTAGAGAGGAAAGAGAAAAGGGAAGCAGGCTTCAAGGCCAGAAATATCTCAAACTGCTACAAACAAAAACAAAAAAAAAATTCTTAAAACTGCAGAGACACAAGGAATGACTAACCCTGACTTCGTAAAGGCACGAAATGATAACGAAGCGACAGGAAGCGGAACTCAAGGGCTTAAATACCTGGCAGCAGGTACGGTAGGTGAAATTAATAATTAGCGGGGAGGGGCAAAACCCCAAGACGGAATGTGGAAAAAATCCGATAGATTGCTAAAAGGTGCAGAGAAGCAGAAAACCGTAGAAAACGAGGGAAGAAAGCCACAACCCATGACAGAAAGAGGCAGTGTTTGTGGCCAGCATGTCTTCTGATCAGTTGACAAATGCAGGGTTACTCAAAATGCAATCAATCTGTACTAGGCCAAAGTGCAGTCAGGGCTGGAGGTTGATATGTTGCAGGGGAAATGAGGACAAGTGGAAAGGGCTGCATGGATAGGAAGGGATAATCATTCTATTGGCCACTAGCCCCATTAAGTCCATTGCCATCGATCTGCTGATATGAGCCAAACTGGTGGGTGAAAGATGGTTGCTCTCCTGATCATACATATTGACAATTACTATGTTTAATTCTCAAACCTGGAGGAATTACAAGTAATTACCATCCAGAGGGAGGAAAGTCTGGGTGGTGCAGAAAACACTTCTGGAACTGTGTCATTCATGACTGTTGTAACATTATCAGCTTTACTAAGTAATCATGGTTTACCTTAACAAATACAAAAGATATGGCTGTAAGACAATTGTCATAAAGCTGAAAATTGTTGAAAGCCAAACATGGTAACAGTCTGTGCAGCTGTTAAATTATGTAAATACAAGAAGTACTGATATGATTTTTAAAATTATTATTTAAAAGATAGGTAACTTTTAGCAACTTTTGGATTATTAAGTGTGGCAAAGACTGCAGAATGTTAAAATCATAAGTTCTTCAGGAACCGGTGTATACCCTAGCTAGATTATAAGAACACTGGGCCTCATTCACCAATCACTCTATGAACAAATTTGTTCTTAAGACTTTCTTTAAAACATTTCAGGATTGACTGATATTTGCGTTCTGAGCTTCTGTTCTACCAAAGAAAAAATCCAAAGTAAGAACACATTGGTGAATGCCAGAATGTTCATAAAGACGTTTTAAAGAAAGTCTTAAGAACAAATTTGTTCGTAGAATGGTTGGTGAATGAGGCCCAGTGCTTATTTCCATGTAAATATAGAACTTGTGAAGAACTGAGAAGAAATTACCATAATAAACATGCATCATCAGCCAATCAGAATCAAGTATTTATCAAGCCATGTTAGGAGTTCAAATATAAAAACGAATGCACATGGAATAAACCCTAAATACAGTTAAAATAATGTAGCTGCATTGTAATAACATTACCGATCGGTCAAAATAAGATTCTCCAATCAGTCTGGTTAGCCACATTACAGTCTTTTTACAATTAATAGCAGTGCTGTATTTGTAACCAGTTTATTGATTGAAGGCCTTGTTTTCCTTTTGGCAGTGAACTCATGTGCTGACAGCCGTCTGGCTTGTAATGTTGTCTGAGACCGTACTCAGCACAATAAAGCCCATTATGTGACTATAAACAGTTACGAAAAGAAGAAACCAAAAAAAAAACGCCCCCGGTCGGCATCCTATTAGCCACTCAGCCCTGCTCCTACTCATCATGTTATATCTTTCATCGTGTGAGTGCAACTTGAATGGTTCTTTGGGATTATTCTATACAGGGAACACCAAGGAGGTTAGATTTATATGCAAGACTGGTTACTTAGTTCATGGTGCAATTAATTCTGTCTCTGTTTTATTCTTTACACATTTATACACATCCTTTTCAGTTTAAGAATCAACCTGAAAATATGAAGTCCAAATCTATCTGGAACCCAAATAAATTTCTCCAAAATTAATCCCTAATGTAACAAGAATGAATTGCATATGAGTTCTGAAGCACAGTGGATCTTATTGTTGTACAGTGTTGTTCTTCCAAACAGAAAAACCAGTGTAAAACTCATCATTACCGAATATAGACATTTAATTTCCTGCACAACATTGTAATTGCCCATTTCTTATTAAAATATAAAATAACTACTACATGTACTTAATGTGCACAGTTACTTTTAAAGCCTGCAGAATTGATGTATTAAGAGAACCGCCAGCAGAGGGCACTCTAGCTCACCTCCGCCATTCTTCTGGCACAGGTAGGGGAAGCGCCACACATTGCCCAGCCCCACGGAGAAGCCCACCTGGGCCAGGATGTACTGCAGCTTGCTGTTCCAAGCAGGGCGTCCATCATTGTCCAGTGTGGTATCAGTGCCCTTTCCCTTGCCTTTCTGGGCGGGGCCACCACCAGCTCCGCCCACATTCATCACACTGCTCTTGTGGTCCAACGGCTCCTCATGTGCCAGTAAGTCTGCCACTGACTCGGTTACATGCTCATTGCTGTGTTCACGCTGGGTCACCTTGCTGTTCTTAGGCATCTGGGACTCCTCGGGTTGGTGAACCCACAAACGAAAAAACAGGGCACAGGGGAAGAAGGGCTGACCCGAATAGAGGGACACACCTAGCTGGAGGGTTAAATGACAGGTGCTAAACTCGGGAGGTGACGACAAGTCCTGTTTTTTCTTAGTCCTGTTAGAAAGAGACAAATGAAACAGCCGATTAAGAAATCATTCAGAATATAACACTTGTTCTTTATGGATGAATACAGCACATAATAATAGTAGCGTTTACCTTTATCTGAAAAGTTCTAAAAATGCAATTATATAATATAAATAACATAAAATTGAATCATGTAGAATATCATTTTATAAATTGTTTTATCATTGATTGAGAGAGGCGTAATCTAATTTCAAATCAGTTTGACTCCTGATTTTTTTTTTCCCCCTCCATTTTCTCGGCAGCTTCGACACATACTTTACTGCTGATACATTAGGAGTGAGTGCCCTTATTGAATGAATCTGTTGGGAGCCCAGAGTGACAGGGTTCAAGAGTGTGTTTTCTCGTGTTGGTCTCCTTCCCCCGCTTTGCATCAAAACTGCATTCCTGCACTTTCACACAGCTTTTATAGACACACCTTTTAAAAACTATTTTAATTTAATGTTTACTGTTTATTACAACAATTCTGTGCTGATGCTTCTCTAGATAGCTCTCTTTTTCATTCCCATAGACTGAATGTAATGTGTTCTCTGTTAAGAGCAAATTCAGGTCAATTATTGGCAGTGATAAATTGATAGATTGATTATATCATGCGACTGAAAATGTTATGGTCAAAATCTATCACGGTTTTTAAGAGGTAACCTAATTCCCTTATTATCAATAGTTTGTCTTACAAGTACCCTTCAGTATGTGATTCTGGTTAGAACTTCATTTAAATTATTCTGGAAAAAAGTCAACTTTATTTGAAACCTGAGGGAAAATGTTTATGAATGGCCATGTCAAGCACATATCAGGAAAATTGGCAATTCAATCTTGAAAGCATTCTCACAGAAACACCCTCATGAAACAAAGAACCACCAAAATGACTGTACGGGTTTAAATTTCTGTGTCTGGAGGACTTTGACTTTTGAACATTATGACACAGCAAAATGCCCAAGCTCAGCTTCCTGTAAAAGGTTTTCTCATCTTAACTTTCTGCAAGCTTTCCATGAACCCCCTAATCCTGTGAGCTGATTGGTGCCCCCCCCCCCAGAAGCCTGTTGGTTTGGTCCAGGGTGAACAGGAGGAAATGCGTGCGGGGTTGCAAGAAGCGGTCGTTGCTTGTCAGGCATTCCCATGATGCAAGCCAAAAGACTCAGTTTGTTCATTCATTATTGACTGTTATGAACGATTCTCTGCTGTTATGAAGAAATAGATTAAATAACAGACAGTATCAAGTTTAAACCCTTCAAAGTAATGGGGCAGCTCCTCCTTCAGTATAGCTTAGTGTGTACAGAGGGAAGAACACACAGGGGCTCCCAGTTTGACTAGATATTGCTTTACCAGTGCTTTTGGTCACTGAATAAGGAGAAGATGCATTGTTTATGCTTGTATGTCAGTCCACAGCTGGTGTGCACGAATAAGAGCTGGAGATATAAAGGTCACACAGAGGACGAAGCACTGCAGGCTTTACTGTGGTGACTTCTCAAGATGGCGTCTGGCCCGCCTGGACAACAGTGGATCTCAGCCACGCAGGTTTTCAGACTCCTGCAACCCATGCAATAGCAGAGCCAGGGAAGGCAATGCTCAGGTGAGCACTTGTAAAAGTTTTATTCAAAAGCTCACATAGAAATCATTACCAAGCAGATTTTAAGTGTCATTCCTGACAGATGGGTTCCAGTTTTATCTTGTCTGATTGCTAGGCAACTCCAGTTACAATGGGCTTACTTCCCTGTAGAGTCTGCCCATCTTTCCCCTGGCCCATCACCCCATTTCCAACTAGAGTGACACATCCTGATGTACTGCTGTTAAGAACATGGAATTAACTGTAATGAGACACAATTAGAGGCATGATATGTCTACTTCAGCTGAAAGAGGCACATTCATTTCACACAATTTAGAAAGACAAAAAAACAGCTTGATGTACATCATTTGGGCACTGGGTTGCTGATGGAAAGATTCCTATGTATCTGAGGACAGAGAATGTCTTTATAACACTGAGGAATCTTCCCAAGCATACTTTGCAAGTGATGACACCTTTGCCACATTAAAATGTCAACATCCTTGGCTTGATGAACAGATCCTTCAAGATGCATTTAGATAATGGTGATTTTAACTTGTTTCATTAATTATTTTAATATTTTGTTAAATGCATTGTCCATTTTTTTTTTGCATGTGATGGTTAGTCCGAGCTCATCGCTTGATCAATGGCAGGGCCAAATCACATCCAAAAGTGCAATAATTTACAGCAATGCAATGTGAGCATTGTTATAATTGTGCTGCACAAAGTAACTTTATGGCATCAGCTTTAACATGGAGTGTGAAGAGATTGTTCAGTAGTCTGGATTAATCAGGGTTAGGGTTGTAAAGTTCTGGAAAAATTCCTATTTTTGAGGTAATTTGGGGAATTTATACTGTTAACAATATTTTTCATAAAATTTGTGTTTTTGGTTTTTTATGTATTTGGCCTATTTTTAGGGTCTCTGCATGATGGGTCATACTTTGCACACATTATTAGGGAGAAAACCGTGGGTTTTAAGAAATGTCAACAAACATGACGTGAACTGTGAACACATTTATTTGTATGTTTTTTTTAACCAGTTTGTTTAACAAAAAACATATTAAATAAGGAAATATCAATGTAAAAATATACTTTAGTCATTTCCTTCCATCTAAGACAGCCAATTAGATAGGCCTATGTATTCCGAATAACTTCATCTTTTTACTCAAATAAGGTTAAACTAAATATTTTTACTTGACTTGCGGTTTGACCGCAGCTATCTATTTATCTCAGCCACAGCTAGCTTTATCTTCAAAAAGACACTGAAAAATCTGGACAATCGTCCTCAGATGCTATTCGTGTGGTGATTTCCCATGTTTGTGCCATACTGACGTAGGCTACTGGTCTTCACAAGATTACACTGAAACTAAAACGTATTTGCCATCGACATTTTTTTTGTGTAGAATGCCACGACAACTTGAATAAACAATGCCCGCCCCCCACGCCGGCAGTCCATGACACCAGCAGGGACTAGGGCGGTTGAGTGGAAGGTGTTTGGAGCGAACTCCTCCACTCTCCATAGCAATATTTTATGGCGTATTTATAGAGCCTATTAGCTCGTTTGACTGATGTAGCTCATGTGTGAGATGCTGACGAGAAAACTTTTTCAATTATGGGGGAGCGGTGAGTGAAAATCACATCACACCGTATACTGTATCATTTTGATTAAATTGACTCAAGCATTAAACAAACCTCGCGCTAACTAGGCTACAGTGGGACGGTGGTTAAAATAGTTAACTGTCGTTTTGTCCATCTAATGGACTTTGTATCATAAACATGCAGCTCGTAATATTCGACTTCAAATAGCTTCTACGTCGTTAGCATTGATAAAAACATTACCAATAACTGATATAAAGAAACATAAAGTATTACATGAAATGAATTGCCTTCAAGGTCGAACTACCCTGCCACTCAATAACATATTAATTATTTAAGCAATACATTCCATCCAGAGCAAACCCATAGCAATGCGCTCATAACTCAATATAAACATGCAGACTTTATTTCAAATGCCATTTCCTTTAATGTGTTACGCAGACATCTGAATAGTAGATGCTATCCCAGCACAACTAGCTACAAGCATATTTTCCAAGGAGAGTCATTTACTGAGGAAGACACGGTCAAAAGTATCATGCATTTAACAAATTCGGTAAATGAGGTATTATTTTAGCATCCATTAAGGAATATTTATCTTTAGACAAGGATAGTCTTACCCCTGTTACATTGCAACATAGATTAGGTGATGTACAACAAAAATCGCGATCAATAGATTGCCATTGTAAGCATGTATGGTATTTCCAAACAAAATTCATAAGTAAAGCGCTTCAGTCACAATGAAAGACTTAACGGCAGTTTCAAACGATAGAATAGTAAAACAGGACAGAAGAGAACCTAAATTGGCCTTCCTTACCTGGACTGATGCAAATAACGTATAACCTCCTGTGTCGTTATAAAGAAACAATGTCAGGAATTAATACCATCACATGAAGAGCGAATATAATCGGCGAGTAACCTGCCTCACCTCAGTCACGAGTTTGGTACCCAGCTTCTGTGCGCACGAGGATGCGAGGATCACATGCTGCTTCGGCTGAAAATTGACATGCACTGTGCAGAGCGTATAGGCTGACGCAGGAGCCCGGCATATCGCATTGCAAAGTTATTATCGTCTAATAATAGAAACTTACTGCCAACTATTTTTTAAATATGCAAAACACGATTCTCATGGGAAATTTTAGAGAAGGTTAAATTAGCTCCCGCTCTAGACCATCCTATTAGACTACTTTTTAGGTGTAGGCTACACATCAGTACGTCAGGAACGTTTTTTATTTCTCAAATATTGACACGATAATACATCTTCCTTCGATTAGACAGAAAGGGGTGGTTACAAAAGTAAATACTTACCCTGACTCATGTTTACGTCACAGCACCTTGCAGACGTCATTCTGTGTTATCTATTTTAAGGATAATACAGCCAATAAATAATTTTTTAAAAGACAAATTAAATACATTTTAAACATTCTGTGGAGAATTAAGCTTATGACCATCACATATGATAGTTGAGATGATAGTTCAGAGACCCCGCATCTTTTTAATTTGACAAGAATGACAATGAGATTAGAGCGGCTATTAGGCTCAACGTTGATGGAAATGTTTGAGAGCGGAATATTTAACATGGGTCGGTTTTATTGCGCACCCTCTCATGGCATCAGCAACATAACATAATTTCCCGTTTCTTTTGCGCTATAGACTTTATAAAATGCATTCTATGGTTGTCAAGGTGTCCTGCACTGCATGCGTGCGTATGAATTACAGTCATACATGTTTTAGGGATGCAGTCTCCAGAACATTTGACTTTCTTTTCATAGTGAGACATTGTGGTGACATAGCCTACTCAGGGACATTGTGGTGACATAGCCTACTCAGGGCCACGGGCCTGTGCACGTTCTTTATCTCACAGTATTTTTTTATACCACTGAAGTTGACTAGGAGCGGTATTGAGACCAGATTGTTTTTCTTTTGGACGCCCAAGGATTTATTTTGTCCTTGGCAATATCCTTTCTTGTTCTGTAAATTGTTGTCCCACATGTAAAATTAAGCTAATGCTTCCAATAGAAGCTCGAAACTGTATTTTATGAGTATTCTTTGTGTAGTAGCCTATTTCATAATCGCGCATGCGTATTTTATGGAGGCATTATCTAAACCAGGGATTTCCACCTTTTCTGACCCAGGGACCCTAAACCGACCTCAAAGGCTCAAAGTCAATCCTGATTACCCAGCCATGACACACATCACTTCTCATACCTATGGGTTAGCCCAGAATATCACTGTGTATGATATTCTGTTTTCCGGCATGTTTTTACTCTGATCATGGTAAAGGAGTAGTCCTAATGAGCTTTTAAACTTTTCAGTCAGTTGTGCCGCATGTAGCAGAAAACAATAGCAGCATATTCTTTTTGTGTTTCAGGCATTTAAAAAAGGGTTCAATATTTTCTGTAGGCACATAAAGAGGGCGTTAATATAATCATCGCAAGGCAGTATGCAGTGTCAATGTCATTTTGTCACAAGGTTGTTGTCTTTCCACTGCTTTAAGGTAGTAACTTGGATTCCTTGTGGGAGGGGACATATCTACAGAATAGATTCAAGGAACATTCTGGAACTGCACCTGCATATTATTTCTACAGTGGCTGGAACTGTGCGGGCCTGCCGCGTTCTGTAGGTGCGAGAATATTGACAAAAAATTGTCGATAGTCACATTTATCAGGGCAGTTTCCCTGCTGTGCCGCTTTAGCTCTAAGCACTTGCTGTAGGCAATAATACCGATGCTTGCTCTAAACAAACAAACAAAAAACATTTTGACCATTTCATATCTTAAATGTAAAACCATTGTTGCTGCATGTTGTGAAATGAAATGAGACTGTTATGATAATAATATTTGTTATGATATTTCATATCTTGAATTTTAAGTAACAAAGCATTTATTTTGCTGATAAGTATATATATTTATTAATGGAGAATAGCATATAACATAGAGATATATGACTATTTCACAAAAATAAATTATATTAATGATGGTATTATAGCCTAACTGACATTCTTGCGCATACAAACAATTCAGCTTCTAGAGTGTCAGAAAAGACATTTCAGCCAAAGAACTGCCCTTTGAAAAGGTTATTCAGGATTGTGACCACAAACTGCCCTTGAGTGACTTTTGTGTCTAATATTAACTAGGATTAAAGTAAGGTTTGATTCTGTTCTCCCTTCAAGTGTGGTTAAATTATATATTCCTAAATACAGATTTGCTTTAGGCGTAGACATCTGAAAGAGCTGGCAAATAACCCCCTCATGCATATTACACAAATAATGGGGAGGAATACTTTGTGAGTTAATGACCAATCTGTCCACCCAGCACTGTGAAGGCATTCTTTCTGTTCCTTGCTCCAGAGTGGCAACACCCCAGCCTCTTATATGGCACATCTCGAAAGAGCCCAGTGCTGGGATTGGACACCATGGCAACCCATAATCACATGAAAGTCATTCACCCTGAGTGTCCTTTTTATTATTTGCACCTTCTGTCTACACCCCCCACCCCCCCTAGCTGCATGATTTAGGTGAAAATGAAATGGCTGCTAAATGCCAGGACCTTTCTCAAAAAGTTACACAGATCATGCTTTACAGCATCTCATAGCCCCCCCTTTCTTACCTATATTGTTTCCAATGTGCTGCTGAAGTGAGTGGTGCCAAATGTTCTAGAAAACTTTAAGAATGTATCCTCTACTGGAATGTGGACTCCTCCTTTATAAAAATGATCTGTGTTGTAGTGTTATCCAACCTGCACTTGTGCAAGTGGACCATGATCCTTTAGATATCTGAGTTTATATGTGTGCTGCAAATGGGAAAGTCATTGCATGTTGTGTCAAAATCTAACTTTTACACTGTCTAGTTTCTCATATTTATAGGAAAATGAATAAGACAAATGTACTTTTTTATTTGACCTCTGCATACATACACACAAACAGATACATGCACACACTCACATTCACAAGTGCACACATAGACACACTTGCCATATGTCAAAAAAAATGTAGCTCCTCAAAAATGAGAATATGAAAATATTATTATTTTGGTTAGTGCTGCAGGCTACCGTGGATGGCTGTTGAAGTTTCGTCCTCATCTGTTATCTGTCTGCAAATCGTGTTTGCAAAGACTCAACTGGCCTCCTGCCAAAAAACTGAGAGATTCCACTGGTAGCTCTGTCACTGGTGTGGCCCAGAGCTTTTAGAATCTTAGTTGCGCTTCCTAATTCTAACATTTCTGCTTCCTTTCATTTTTCTGCTTTGAAACACTGGGGTTTATTCTGAGTTCGCAGCCCACTCCGGCCCTGTTCCTCCCCTGGTTCAAGCCCACACTTTTAACGCAACCTGGAGTCCCAGATGTTTCACCCCTGCATATTATACATCTCTTCATTGGATTTTCTACTTACCAGAAAGTTTAATATCTCAGACTTAACCTGCTCAACCCATTTGATTATTTGGTGTGATAGATCCCTCATTACGTTTTGTTACCACCCATTCCGCCTTTAGTTAAACCGGGCCAGCCGGTGGAGGATGGGCTCCCCCTCTCCTTTAGTTAAACCGGGCCAGCCGGTGGAGGATGGGCTCCCCCTCTCCTTTAGTTAAACCGGGCCAGCCGGTGGAGGATGGGCTCCCCCTCTCCTTTAGTTAAACCGGGCCAGCCGGTGGAGGATGGGCTCCCCCTCTCCTTTAGTTAAACCGGGCCAGCCGGTGGAGGATGGGCTCCCCCTCTCCTTTAGTTAAACCGGGCCAGCCGGTGGAGGATGGGCTCCCCCTCTCCTTTAGTTAAACCGGGCCAGCCGGTGGAGGATGGGCTCCCCCTCTCTAGCCAGGTTTTTTCTTGCCACTGTTTGAGTATTTTTCTCCCTACTGAGGAGTTTTTGCCTCGTTTGCTTTTTGGGAGTTCAGGCCTCATTTTTGTACAGCATCTTTATGACAGTTCTCTGTAAAAAGCACTATACAAATAAAATTTAATAGAATTCTGTACCAAAAGATATTGTCTACAATGGCTCCACCCATGATGGCTTTATTGACAGGTCAATGATATGATGCCTGGCCCTTTGTTGGGTAATTTTGGACAATGATGACAGTGCCAGCTTGGTGTCAGCTCAAGTGGCAATGCAATGATGTTTCGACGTACCTCCCATGAGTGGAGGACAGTGCATTGGCTGATCCAGTAAAAAACCCAGCTGTATAAATGGGTTGCTGAATTAGCAATGTTAAGCCACCCTGGAGGAGGATTTCTGCAGCACAAATAAATAAGGTTGCTACTGTAGTGTTCAAAAAAGGAAGAGAGGCCCAGAACTGTGGATAGGGACCGTCTAGCTTTTCTTGTTTGCAGCGCTTTGTCAATAAATGTTCTGTTTGCCAAGTTAAAACAGTAAGAGGAAAGGATGCACTACAGACTCGGGAATAACAGAATGTGTGCATGCATATTTCATGGCTAGTGAAATCAATAATTTGTTTCTACTGTATGGATTGTTTTCAAGCAGAATCCAAAGATTTTTACTAGGATTTATTCAGTTTGATGTCTGATTAACAGATATTAAACAGTCTTCAAAAATCAGTATCTGCTGTTTAGAAAATGAACAAAGAGGAGCACCCCCTTGCTCACTATTGGTTATTGTTTGTGTAAGCATTTAAGGTAATCATGAATGGAAAATATAATAAAGCTGATGACAAGAACAGGCCATTCAGCCCATCTAGGGTTGTCTTTTTGGACTGGAGGAGATCCAACTCAATGTCACTGTACCAAAGCCTGCTGGTTATTGAAGAGATTCTGCAGAGCCTTTTCTAAGGCCTTTTTTACCGCTTCAGTTTGAACTGGAACTCGTGAGTAGGTGTGGTCATATGACGATGATGCCACGTAGTCATATTATGAATATTCATACGGTCAAGGAGTGAAAGGCTGTGTCTTGGTGAACTGTCTCGGGCCGTGACCGAATACGACCCCTGTTCCCTGTCCACTGTCCCCTGTCTACTCAGACCCCTGTCCCTATGTGCCCTGCCCCCTCACTTTGCAAGCAGTGTGCGAAAGAAATCCCGCAAAAATCTTTCCAAACTAGTGAGGAAGTAGTTTGTAATATTTATTTTTATTTTTACATTTTTATTGAGAATATCAATCACTTAACATATGACGATTGTTACAAAGTGTAGATTATGAATGAAGATAGAATTAATTAGAATTAATAAAGATAAAAATTGTAACTCTTTAGTGGAATTTTGCCAAACAGGATTGTTTCAGAGCATGTAACCATAAAAATGGCAAATTTCGAAGGTAAAGAAAGCATGGTTTGTTCCACGTGGATCTCAGTTATTCTCTATTATCACTTTGGTGAATAACATGTGGTTGCTATATGGTTAGATAACAAATGCTATTTATTTGCTAAATAAACAGTATTAAATAGTATCAAAGAATACACAGAATTACACATAATGCCCCCTCCCCCATCTGCAGTTAACAATTTTATCAGCACCCTTCCATCCGCTGTCAACAACATTTAATCACTCGGGTCACCTTAGTATGCGGTGTTGCTTTTTGACCCTGATTTGGGGAAGGTGATATTGGCAGTTCTACAGACAGAGTGGTTTTTTCGGACAACAATGTGCACATGAAGTGACACTGGGGATATGTAATTCTGTTGTACCCTATGCTGGGATTAGTCTCTTTAGTGATTGTCCCCTGGCGAGCATCAACATAAAAATGACCTTCCCAGTAACTTCACAGAAAGCCCAAAAAATACTTTTGCCGCCAGGATCGATTCTCGGTCATGTGTGAGAGTGTCGGCAGGCTGATGGCACACAGTGCCAAACACAGCCGTGGAGATGCCCTTCCCTGTACCAGAGGTATCCGTGCTGCTCCCAGCCTTGCCTGTTTGTGGATTTGTGCCATCATCCCTGCCATCCACTTTAAACCCCTTCCCCAATCCTACCTCCCTTTAAACCCCCCCAGAAAAAGGCCCAAGTTCAAATGTGCTGATTACTGTGTATTTTTGTAGGCTTTTTTCAGCTTTCCCCAAGCATCTGAACCCCATTGCTGGCTTTTGTTCGCAGACATCTGGGTCTACCGGTTGTGCACTGAAGGGAGGAGTGAGACAGGAGGCTGGCCCATACTCAGGCCTTATTCAAAAGGTTGAACATAGATGATATTCTTGTACTGTCTTGAAAAATATTTTGGGGAAACAACACCTTTCTCTTTTGGGTAATCAATTTCATTGCAGCAAAGTAATAATAAATCAAATTTTTATATTTAATCTAATGTTAATGAATGGCATGTTTTTCCACGGTGCAACAATATTCCAGCCAGCATTTGTTTCCCCCCAAGAGCAGTGGTTTCGGTCTGTGCCACTTCAAACACATTTATTTATTAAGGTCACCCAGGGAAAACACAAAGCTAAGAATAGCCAGTTTTCTGATCAGGTGCTGCTTTTTATCACAGTCAGTCATCCTCCACAGCTTGCCTCTTTGCTGTGGTTTGCTGGCACAGTGCTACAGTCTCTAGATGCTAAGTATCCTGCACATGCTGTATCACAGTGGATGTGTGATATTGATTTCAGACGACATGCACAGCAAGGCAGAGAAGTAAGCATCAGCCGTACGGCCCAGCATTGGAACACCTTTCTGTAGCCTCTCGGCACTGGAGAGACGAACTGTTCGTTTTCTCCCATTTTTTTTTACGGTAGGAATGGGGCTCCAAATAAGTAGACTTTGTTAGATTTGGGGGGCATTCCTGTGTAAGTACCCTGCGGCAGTGAGGTCGCTTACCCAGCTGTGCTGCGTCACTTTCTTGTTAGCAGGTGACCCTCTGGGCCCATGTGGTTTTGTGATATTGTTGGCCCTGCCCCTTCTCCCTCTCCTCCCCTGTTTCTGTCTCTCACCTTTCTTTCACCTTCTGCTTTGTGTCGCCACCGTGATCTCTCTCTTTTCCTTCCTTCTTTCTTTCACCTCCCGCTCCTCTTGTCTCCTGTACACCAATCACCCCCCCCCCCCCTGACCTCCCCTCTCATCAGCCCAGCTCTTGTTACATGGCGGTTTGTGTGGTGGTCCCGGCTCTTACTCTAGACTGCTCTTTTATTTAAAGCCCTTTTTGCCTGACGTCAGCGCCCCCACGCTCCTGGGACCCACCCGTGCCTGTTTCCAGCATTTTCAGACGCACGCGTTCACCTTCACCTGTTTGGGCCTGCTGCTGCAGCTGGAGTTTTTCTGTATTATTATTATTCTCTGTCTCTCTCTCTCCACCTGCCTCTCCCTCCCCACTGTCCTTCTCTCTTTCTTTTTATTGGAACCTCATTTTTATTTTTACATTCCTCCTCACGTGCTCCGCAACTGCAGTGCCCGCTCCCAGTATTTTTCCTTCGCTCTCGTCTCATTTACATTCCTCCCCCTTCTCTCTCTCTCTCTCTGCCCCCCCCCTCTTTCTCTCTCTCTCTCCCCTCTCCTCATTCATGTTCATGTGTGTGTCACATTCATAATGCCTACACTAGGGCATTATAAGAACCAGATGAAACATCAACTGTCACTTTTTTACTGTTTTCTTCAGTAAATCTTCTGAGATCGTTAGCGGGCAGTAAGGCAATATGGAGAGAGTGCTTTTCACGGCTTTGGTCACCTTTTCTTTCGAGTGCCTGACTCATTTAGGTTAAGGTGAGAAGGTTGTGTGGTTCACATGTGTGTTGCCTGGACAGGACTTTAAGCAATTGGACTCACACATCATAAAAGCTCCTGACCCAGCCTGTTGGTTTTCATCATATTAGAATCCATACCTTTGGGGCAAGACCATGTGGTACAGCCCGGAGGGAAGCTGACTCTTGACCCATATACAAGTCCTCCCTAAGATTTTATGAGCAGGGCAGAAAAAGGATAAGCACAGAATCTGTGGGTTTTTAAACATTTGTTTTTATGATGCCTCTGCTGGCATCTGAAACTGATTGAGGAATTGTGTGTGGGAGATTTGAAGGGCGCACAAACGCTGCACATCAGCATCGTCACATGAAGGAGGATGACAGGCTAATGGCCGCCGTTTGTGCATCAATATTCACAGGCACTTCTCCGGGAATGGCAGCATTATTCAGCGTGGGGGCCGTCACACTAGTAACTGCTTCTCTACAGTTCATTAACCTTTATTTACTACACCCCTTTCCACAAGAGCAAGTTTGATACATGATTTTGTCAAATCCGTTTAGCGTGGAATTGAAGGTATGGACAGCAGAGAGTTTGCCCTCCTTTTTTTGCCCGCATTTATTCTGATTTGTTCAGACAGAGGGAAAGCAGAAGATGTTTCAGATAAAGATGGGATCGGCAGCCGAATAGATAAGTTCAGTGTTTCAGTTCAAATGTAAATCATATATATATATATATAAATCTGGGAAATCTGGCTTTTCAGACAAAAACTGAGTTGAAAAGTCTTGGTGTAATTTTAGACTTTTAAGTTTTAAACCTCACATTATCAAGGTGACCAAGACCGCATTCTTTCACTTAAGAAATATCATAGCCATTTTAAACTAAAAGGGATGCTAAGAAGTTAATTCATGCCTTCATTTTATGTAGATTGGATTACTGTAATTCTCTTTTAACTGGTCTACCAAAAAATATATATTGAAAGATTACAACTCATCCAGAACTCAGCTGCCAGACTTTTAACCAAAACAAAGAAGAGAGAGCATATTACTCCTGCTTTAGCTTTCCTGCATTGGCTCACTGTATCTTTTAAAATAGATTTTAAGGTCCTTTTATTTGTATACAAAGCTTTAAATGGTATAGCGCCTTTTTACATTTCAGATTCCCTTTCATTTTATGTTCCACTAAGAGCACTTAGATCTTCTGATGCTGGTCTTTCATTCATTTTGCCCCCAAATTGTGAACACGCTGCCAACATTTATGAGAGGCAGACTCAGTTGACCCTTTTAAAAGACATTGAAAACATACTTTTTTACCATGGCAATAATTCAAAGAATTTTTTTAAATTTCTCATATATATATATATTTATTTATTTATTTTATGTTTTATCTCTTTAAAATTTGTATTATTATTTATTTATCCTTTATTCCACTCACTAATCCTGTGCTTTAACTTTTTTATATTTTGTAATGTCACTGTTTATCTTTATTATTTTATAATGCTTTTATTTTTATGTTTTTAAATTTGTCATTCTTTGCTCATTATGTTTTTATCATGTCTTATTTTATTATATATTATTTTGTTTGGAAAGTACTTGTGTATATATATATATATATAGTTAATATTATCCTTATGATACCCGGTATGTTTACAGAAGTTATACTCAGTCATTAGGAAATATAGGCACAAATCCAGCTTCATGCTTAGCTCAGGGAGGATTCTGTCTGTTGGTTGATTGCATCTTGGAGGTGGCAAACATGGAAATCTGAATCCTGCAAAATATCCAGGGGGTGCTAGCCCAGGCATGACAAATTGTCATTCAAATTGCAGCCCTCCCCACCCCCCTACTCCCCCCTTCTGAGAAAATGGTACAGCTCATCCTCCACCATCCTCTCTCCCCTCCCCTCTCATCTCCTCCTCCCTCATCTCCGCAGTTCCAGTGCAACGCTTAGCCTGGTGCTGCAGGTGTTGACAGAGGAAAGTAGGTCGCATGCCAGCGATAAACTTCAATAAATCCACGGCCTGGCATCTTTCGACAATGGCTCTGGCGGCGTGGGAAAGCCCAGGCCAGGCGTCATCTTCAAAATTCCTTACGCCCAGCGAGAGACAATAAACAGACAGACAGACTGCCGCCTCTACTCCACCCTGTCTCCGTTCTGGCTTTCCTTGATACTATCACTGCACGGTTCTAAAAACACCGTCAATGACAAATGAATCATATTTTACACCCGTTAAAGACCAGATAAAGGATAGTCCCCCCTTGTTATTGTTTTGACAGAGGCAAGTGTGATTCAGACCCTGTTGAGCGTTGGTGGCACACGGAGTCATTGCCGCTGTCAGTGTGGTGATATACTGCGGTGTTGGATTTATAAGGTGCGGAGGCATGTGGACTATGTATTCAATGCCACCCTTTTCCCATAAACTTCTGAGGACGGAATTCTGATTGCTTTTACAAGGACAGCCTCATTAACTTCCTGATTCATGTCCCCCGCGGCAGTCTCATAGAGGCGTCTGAGCGTTGAGGATACTGACCTTGACTTACCCCCAGTACACTGAGAAGAGCATCAACACAGTTGGACCATTTAGCCAACACCTTCTGCCTGCATGCTTACCAACAGCCGTAGCGCAGCCTTTGCATGGTTGGATTAACTCCGCACATTTACATAAAGGCGATTATTTAGTTGGCTTTTCATATTAAATGCGAGTCTGTGTACATTTATGACACACATTGTCACTGTGCTGTGTGTTTGAAGTCCACACACCTTTGGGAATGCTGGCACATTTATAATATTGTGCACAAAGAACATCTTTCTTCCTGTTAGGATTTTTATCCTCCGTTGATATAGTGGAGACACAATGCAATGGACAGTTGTGGACAGGGCTCCTTAGAGGGGGGGGGGGGGGGGGTTTGTGGGGCTGTGCAGTGGGAGTGTGTGCGACGGCTCTCTCACAGTTAACGCAGCTACAGACTGTTAGCCATAAGCGCTAGTGGGGCTAGCACATTTTTGACATCTTGGGGGCAGAAATAGAAACTGATTACAGCCTGTCAGAGGCATATGACCAGCACCATTCCTTCAGGAACTAGGACCTGGAACTAGGAACTTCTCAGTTTTATCACTGCTACCCTAACAAGAAAAGTGACACACAAAAATATCAAAACCAAGTTTTTATTTACAAATGTGAAAGGTGTGAACCCTAACAGGGGTTGTGTTCAGGTCCAGTAGGGATTACATGTGTCAGAGTAAATGTAACACAATAAACAGTTTATTTAACACTGAACAATATTAACAAAAAATATATATTTTTGTTAATATTACCAAAATATTTGTAAGAATATTAATGATTTTTTCCAATTAAGCCCTGATAAATAGTATTGCCAATTCATCTGGAACGGAACAATCTGATAGGAAATACAGGTGCCATTAGGCTACTTTCTAAATCATTAATAAAGTGGAGTATGCAACTTTCTTTTGAAAAATATCAGGGAACGGCTATGCTTAGTTGCTAGCAATCGTAGAAAGAACTGTTGTGAGAAAAATCCAGCACCATACACTATCCAGCACCTCAAATTCTGCATTCTAAAACCAGCGATTCAGCCCAAATTTTGTTTTCAAAACAAAGTGGCTTATGACATGAACCAATCAAAGAGATAAACTGGGTCACGTCGCGAACCAATCAGCAATGAGATTGACCTTGCCAGTTCACTAGCTAGAAATGTCACCAACAATAGCAGAGAAGCGACCCGTTACACCAGCGCTATTTCACACAAACTAAAAAAAAGAGAGAATTGGATAACGCTTGCTCAAAAACTAGAGTAAACATAGACGCTCATTTTAAAAGGTGGCGAGATGTTCGGGAGTAGGTTTAAAAACAGATGTGGAGCTCCAATATTCTAGGTAGGTTAAAAGTTTCAACACTAATTTACCTGGACTTTCTGCTTGCCAGCCAATTGTAATTACCTATAATGAATAGTACAGATGTAGTTAGGATGCTATTATTGATAATGTTACTTAATTTGGCTGCTAGTTCTGGGAAGAAGAAAATGTTTGCTAACATTATATGTCTTATAGATCACGTTAAGAACCAGCTACTTGGCTATAACCATGCATCCCAGCTGTGACCAGATAATGCCTGGTTCAGACTAACACTACACAAAGTGATGTAGCAACTCATGCAACAACACAAAAGATTCCATTGTTTTACCTGGACTCTTGTAGCTGACATTTTTGACAAAGTCGGTCTGGACATAAGTTTTTAGTCACAAATACAGTTGGACAAATTTAGTGATCATCAACAATTACGTTTCTGCCTGCTGCTATTTTTTTTTGCCAAAGTCAAGGACACATGTTCATTGAATCCAGACCACATTATATTGTGCCGTACCTTTTTTTCCTCATTTTCCCAACACACATAATTAAACCACAGTTATCTTACTGATTATATAATCACCAGATTATTTTCAGTTCTGCAGGGAGGATGTCTGTGTGGTATTTTAACCATTCTGCTGTATTCATTCACTAAATGTATCCTCCTTTCCCATTAACAGATCAAACGGAGCGTAACGTAGATTATGCAACTCAGATTACATGTCAGTATGTCTGTGTGGTATTTTAACCATTCTGCTGTATTCATTCACTAAATGTATCCTCCTTTCCCATTAACAGATCAAACGGAGCGTAACGTAGATTATGCAACTCAGATTATCAGATACAGTATTATGGCTAGGATACACCATCCTGCAGATTAAAGATGCCGTAAAGATGCAGAATTCAAAGCAATGATAAAATATAAACCTGCTTGTTTCTGAGTCACACTACAGAGTATGTACACATCATTATGACTAATAAATAAATGCAATGACTTCTGGCTTGGTGTAGGGGGGGGTGCCCATATGAGAAGGGAGAGGAAATATTACTGTTTATAGTCATGAGATTTAAAATATTCATACAAACAGTTCCAGTAAAATCAATACAGGACAACATGTATTTAACTAACAGGATTTATAATGATGCTGCTGTTCTTGTTCTGGGAAAGAAGCTGGTGGAAAAAACTTTGAATGCATTCTGCCCTTTGAGGAGGACAGGGTTTACAGTGTGATCACAGGACCTTTGAGGACAGGGTTTACAGTGTGATCACAGGACCTTTGAGGACAGGGTTTACAGTGTGATCACAGGACCTTTGAGGACAGGGTTTACAGTGTGATCACAGGACCTTTGAGGACAGGGTTTACAGTGTGATCACAGGACCTTTGAGGACAGGGTTTACAGTGTGATCACAGGACCTTTGAGGACAGGGTTTACAGTGTGATCACAGGACCTTTGAGGACAGGGTTTACAGTGTGATCACAGGACCTTTGAGGACAGGGTTTACAGTGTGATCACATGACCTTTGAGGACAGGGTTTACAGTGTGATCACAGGACCTTTGAGGACAGGGTTTACAGTGTGATCACAGGACCTTTGAGGACAGGATTTACAGTGTGATCACAGGACCTTTGAGGACAGGGTTTACAGTGTGATCACAGGACCTTTGAGGACAGGGTTTACAGTGTGATCACAGGACCTTTGAGGACAGGGTTTACAGTGTGATCACAGGACCTTTGAGGACAGGGTTTACAGTGTGATCACAGGACCTTTGAGGACAGGGTTTACAGTGTGATCACAGGACCTTTGAGGACAGGGTTTACAGTGTGATCACAGGACCTTTGAGGACAGGGTTTACAGTGTGATCACAGGACCTTTGAGGACAGGGTTTACAGTGTGATCACAGGACCTTTGAGGACAGGGTTTACAGTGTGATCACAGGACCTTTGAGGACAAGGTTTACAGTGTGATCACAGGACCTTTGAGGACAGGGTTTACAGTGTGATCACAGGACCTTTGAGGACAGGGTTTACAGTGTGATCACAGGACCTTTGAGGACAGGGTTTACAGTGTGATCACAGGACCTTTGAGGACAGGGTTTACAGTGTGATCACAGGACCTTTGAGGAGGACAGGGTTTACAGTGTGATCACAGGACCTTTGAGGACAGGGTTTACAGTGTGATCACAGGACCTTTGAGGACAGGGTTTACAGTGTGATCACAGGACCTTTGAGGACAGGGTTTACAGTGTGATCACAGGACCTTTGAGGACAGGGTTTACAGTGTGATCACAGGACCTTTGAGGACAGGGTTTACAGTGTGATCACAGGACCTTTGAGGACAGGGTTTACAGTGTGATCACAGGACCTTTGAGGACAGGGTTTACAGTGTGATCACAGGACCTTTGAGGACAGGGTTTACAGTGTGATCACAGGACCTTTGAGGACAGGGTTTACAGTGTGATCACAGGACCTTTGAGGACAGGGTTTACAGTGTGATCACAGGACCTTTGAGGACAGGGTTTACAGTGTGATCACAGGACCTTTGAGGACAGGGTTTACAGTGTGATCACAGGACCTTTGAGGACAGGGTTTACAGTGTGATCACAGGACCTTTGAGGACAGGGTTTACAGTGTGATCACAGGACCTTTGAGGACAGGGTTTACAGTGTGATCACAGGACCTTTGAGGACAGGGTTTACAGTGTGATCACAGGACCTTTGAGGACAGGGTTTACAGTGTGATCACAGGACCTTTGAGGACAGGGTTTACAGTGTGATCACAGGACCTTTGAGGACAGGGTTTACAGTGTGATCACAGGACCTTTGAGGACAGGGTTTACAGTGTGATCACAGGACCTTTGAGGACAGGGTTTACAGTGTGATCACAGGACCTTTGAGGACAGGGTTTACAGTGTGATCACAGGACCTTTGAGGACAGGGTTTACAGTGTGATCACAGGACCTTTGAGGACAGGGTTTACAGTGTGATCACAGGACCTTTGAGGACAGGGTTTACAGTGTGATCACAGGACCTTTGAGGACAGGGTTTACAGTGTGATCACAGGACCTTTGAGGACAGGGTTTACAGTGTGATCACAGGACCTTTGAGGACAGGGTTTACAGTGTGATCACAGGACCTTTGAGGACAGGGTTTACAGTGTGATCACAGGACCTTTGAGGACAGGGTTTACAGTGTGATCACAGGACCTTTGAGGACAAGGTTTACAGTGTGATCACAGGACCTTTGAGGACAGGGTTTACAGTGTGATCACAGGACCTTTGAGGACAGGGTTTACAGTGTGATCACAGGACCTTTGAGGACAGGGTTTACAGTGTGATCACAGGACCTTTGAGGACAGGGTTTACAGTGTGATCACAGGACCTTTGAGGACAGGGTTTACAGTGTGATCACAGGACCTTTGAGGACAGGGTTTACAGTGTGATCACAGGACCTTTGAGGACAGGGTTTACAGTGTGATCACAGGACCTTTGAGGACAGGATTTACAGTGTGATCACAGGAGTAGTATGACCTTGAGATTGTGGTGACCTAAAGGAGGACTGGACATCACCACCGGTGCTCCAGAGCCTTTCCTCCAAGGGCACCTGCACCCCCCACCCCCCTCTTCATCCGTTATCTAACACTAACAGATAGTGGCTGCACGATGACTATTGATAAATGGCTTCACTTCCATCATTACTATGATCAGGCATTTTATCTGCCTCACCGTTTACTGTACGGTTTCACCTCCACGACATCTCGATGCCTGCCGTTCCAATGTGGGTTATACACTGGATGGAAGTGTACGAACAAGTGCCTTTTGATGGTTGGATTTGTGTCTTTATTTAGACACTTAAACCCATATTAATCTCAGAGGATTGCTGAAGCAGATCTGTGTTTGTGACATGTGACGGGCAAGTGCCAGCCGATAAGTTTGCAGAGCTGGAACAGATGGCCACTCGGAGACCACACAGAGAGGGCTGGAGCTAAGTCTTTGCGGCTTGGATTTTATATAATCTGCCTTGAACACGCCAGTGGTGGAGAGCCCTGTTGATAATAAATTATTGTGCTCACTGAATTGTGCACAGTCATGTTCTTTTCTTTATGTAAAAGAGAACAAATAATGTACACATATTAAGCCCATATTTTAAAGTACATTTTGAAATGTGAGCCAAAATATATAGTGCATATATTTTAAAGCATATGACCAATTGCCAATGCCAAAATATGCAATTGTACTAGGTATACAGCATTTATCTGAATTATTTCAAGTAACTTCAGTTTATATATTTATAAAAGGGGTTAGATTCCACCAGATTGTTATTTGATACCCACCTCTGAATGCACACTGTCCTGATCTATGTAAAGGATATGGAGGATATTGAGTACTTTGTGGCAATTCCCTTTGTAAAAAGCCAGATGCAAATAAAATAGAAATTGAAGTTTAATTTAAACTACAGTCAGGCCATACTTCACCTGTTGATTGTCCTGTGCATTAAATTCGTTTTCCTGGAGAATACTGTTGGTATGTTAGTCCTTGTGCAATTGGGTTTGATCCAACCAGTGTGGGTTGATTTGTAATATATTATACAATTTTACCAATTAGTGGCTCATTATTAATGACATTTAGTTTGAATAGGGCCTCTGCTTGATAAATACTTGATGAATTTCTGTTCATGTAGCTGTGTTTCTTGTCAGCTGGAACCTGAATTATCCGATTCTACTGATATAAATATTTTGCTGCATGTCGGTTTCCTTTTGTGGTTTTTCTTTTGTGGTTTTTGCCTACCTGTTTTATTTCTGGTTTTGGTTGCCAGATTGGCTTTTTCTTGATTTAAAAGGAATTCTGTTATTTTAAATTAATTGCCTTAATAAAAGATGACAGTCCAACAATTTATTTTCTCTGTTCACCACATGAGCAGTGGTCACCCCCAGCTCTGCAAGTGTTTATCACAGGAGACATTGTAACAAAGAAGCTTTACAGAAAAATGGTAGTTAGAAAAATTTGTCTGACATCCCCCAAAAAAAAAAAACATTGGGAAGAATGCATGTCTTATAAAGTATTTTTTTTTCTTTTCTTTCTGTTTTATTTTCACAGACACACACTTTGTGTCCTGAAATTTTGTTCACAAGCAAAGGGGAGGTAGAGAGTAAGAGGAAGAGAAAGGGATTGAGAGGAAAAGTAAACGATCAGACCTCTCCACGCCTTCATTTGCACCCGCAGGTGGCATCCGCAGGTCAGTAATATAATCCAGTGGGTGGGAGCATCCCACATGGAGTGTGTCGTAGGCCTTGTTCTTGCAACCATTAATGATGGCATTAATAGACGCTTAAAAGCAGCGCTTTGCCCAGGATTGCTTCATAAATCCTGTCTATTTCAATCACGGTCATTCCAGAGAACATAATCTCTCAAGTGTATAAAAAATTGTGTGGGCAGCAGGGAGGTCTGTGGGTTTCATGTGGTACCTAGCGCAAAATTATATTAACATGTTTCTATTGCTAAACAGAACATCCTCGTGCTATTTAGGTGGTGAGTGGAGACTCCTACTGAGTGACCTTTGCAGCTGTAAAGGATGGTGGGGCTGCTTGTACAGTGTGTTTGTCACATCCTCTGAGAAGTCTGCTGCCAATCACCATTCTGAGGCCGATGGATGTCTCTTAGAGCCTGTCTCCGTTGAGCCCTCAGTCGCTCCATTGTATCGTCTCAAACCAATCTTTTACTGCAAATGACCTAAACGTATGAAGTAATAATATTTTGCAAACTTGCGATTATTCGGCATGTTTTTGTCTCATAAGTGATTTCTGGAAGGAGAGAGGTAATTGCTGAGCACACTGAAAGCCTGAAAACTGAATAGCTTTGCGAAAAACAGCATTTCTGCATGGACAACACTGACGATGTACAACACTGTAATGCAAGCTAACACTGTCCATAGTAACAGTTCTCTAATAGTGTTTCAGTTAAAGCAGTGTTAAAGACCAATACCAGTTTGATCCATAACTGACTCTACACAGTCTTTTTTTGCATTAGATTGCTGTGTCATATAAGACAGGAGAATCTGTCATCACCAGAGATGACACTGTCACACTATCACAAAATCATAGAGGCAAGGAACAAGCCACCAGGATGACTATAAATCATGACATTAACATAATTATTGTGCTGCTATTCTCCATGATGTTACATTTATTTAAATGCAGTGTAAATGTAATGTAGACATTTATTTATGTCTATATGACTGTGCCATTCACATTTATCCATTTGAAAGCAGGGGGAATTAAGGTCGACAGTTGGCATCGTTGTCTCTCTATTTTTTTTCATTTGCTGCAGAAGCAAATCTATGGAAATAAACATTAAATAGACATTTCATTCACTTCAATTGAATGCACATTAAGGTGTTGAAGCACCATTGCTCTTTTTGATGTGGTATAATAAAATGTGTTATAACCAGGGTTCGTAGACATTCTTGACCATGGAACTCTCCTATTGAACTGTATGAAAAAATAAGTCAGGAGAAACAACCCTTAAAGTGATCCATCCATATCTACTGCATATCTGGCAGCAGAGTGATGGTTTGAGGCTCGTTTGAAACCTCAGACCCTTGATGACTTACAACCATTTAGCTAACCATGTGTTCCATGCTATTCATGTGTAATTTACAGCTACATCTAGTCCCACGCCACAATTCCCATAGAGATCCATTCAAATGCAGAGAGGTTATAGTATCGCTTGTAAGAGTACCTGAAAATAAAATATCAAGAGTCTTATGATGTTCTTGGATCACAGACATCCGGAAGTCATGGCATACAAAGGATATGCAACCAAATATTAAATATGACGACTTTAACTTTATGTTAATTTGTCCAATCACTTTTGGTGCCAAGAAATGTGGGGTGGGGGGAGACTAGGTGTAAAAAGGGCTACAATTACTACATGGTTCACCCGATATGGATGTAAAACCTCTCAAATTAAAGCTGAAAGTCTGCACTTTAACCCCATTGTCACTGTTCCATTTCAAATCCAATGTTCTGGAGTACAGAGCCAAAACAACAAAAAATGTTGGAGTGCACTGTATATCACCCAGGATTTATTACAAAAAGCTTATCAGCATGTTGATATTCTGAAACAGTTAAAGGGAAGTACCAACAAAATGAAACTTAATAACATCCAGTAAAATTATAAGTGTCTGAATGCGACTTTGTCCACCTCATTCACTGGGTATTGTATGTATGCAGGCATTGTTTTCACGACTAGACTTTAGGTCAATAAAATTGATTGTTTAAAACTTCATATTTCCAGTGCTCATTGTGTACAAGTTTCTTTCAGCTACACAGAGTTCAGCACATTACCTACCATAACTCAAAAGTGATCAAATGCATAAACATGAGTGTTTCTGGATAATGTCTATAAATCTTCAGTTTACCTCAGTTTAAATGGCCCAGTTAACCACAACTAACATCCAGTTCTTTTTTGCTTAAAATACATTAAGCTGTAGCAAAGTGTCTTCCCAAGCCGTTAATATTCCCTGTCTATCTACCATGGAGGATATTGAGTCCTTATGCACGGGGATGTATTCTTAATGAATTAACTTGTATTTATTGAATTTAAACAACATTTAGAAAATGCATAAAATACTGAAACACTTAAGTCACTGAAAACTAGACGATAACCCTGATAAGTGCGATTTTTCAGGGAGTGCAATAATTTGTCCAGTAAGGAATATTGACCCTAAGAAAATGTGCAAAATCTCTGCCAAGATTTTAATCGGGTGCATAACCTTTATTTTAAAGTCAATCCATGTGCGTGTATGTTTCACAATGGGACAATTGTTTAGGCCTGAGTAAAAACCTGAACTACTGGTTACAAAAGAAGTCAGGGATTTATATGGGCCCAAGTTTTAACTGTGAAACAGTTTTTCAGATGTTGGCTTTTGCTAGTTTATTTGGATAAATTGATTATATTGGATTATTTGGATTATACAAATCCTAGATGCTTTTACTGGCATTCAGTTTGTCTGAAAGTGTTCAGTCCCTTTGTTCCGCCCTGTCTCTGTTGTCATTGAAACTCACCTTGATCTGAGCAGATGTTGCAAGTTGGGCAATTAAATGTTGGAGTAATGATTGCTCTTCTGTATTTTGCTTATTTGCATTCAGGGCTTGCAATTGAAGATGATTGTCCTATTACGTGCGCACGCACACACGTGCGCACGCACGCACGCACGCACACACACACACACACACACACACACTTTGCTTATTTGCATTTAGGGCTGGATTATACGTGTACCGTTACACCCCTACTATTTTATGCTATTTAATTTACCTGATCATTTGTTTTAAGAAACGTTTTATAACCTGGATTTACACTTCATAGCTTTTACTGTTTTCTGTTCCAAGGTATTCTTGGAATATTGTAAAGTTTCATGCATACCTGCCAATTTACTCCTTGTAAAGCTTTTACCGTCTTGCTAAGTAATTCCGATATCCAACATCTTTTTTAAGATGATACAGTACATGTCTCAATGCAGCTGGAGACAGTCTGGCAGCGGCCTCTACTGGCCACTTGAGTCCTTGCACCAGGTTCATGGCAACAATATGGCTATGGTAAGTTTGAGACTGCTGTCTACGGTGTCGTGGCCTAAAGCCTTGGCTGAGTTTTAAATTGCAAAAACACTTACATTGTTCTTTGTTCTGTCCCCTCGTCTCCATGTAACCCAGGAGGGGCTAAATGGCTGTCACGAAAGGGAACATTTGAATTGTTTAATAAACAAAGTAAGGAAACATGATCCATCCTCGTTCACCTCCTTTGGCAAGGATAAAACAATGCATCCTTTTACAGAAGCAAATTAAGCTACATGCGACTGCAAGTCATGCAACTCCCACAATGTTTTGCTTCAAAAAAGTAATCAGTGGGATAACAGAGAAGTCAGTGCCTAAGAAAAGGAATAACAGTGTACATATGGTCCATATGTATTATATCATATGGATTATATTTATATTATTTTCCTGGTGGAATTATCACAAGAACTATTTTATCTTTAAGTCACATCAACATGATGGAGTTAGAGTGCATATGTGTTGGACCTTTCAGTGTCACTCGTGAAAGACGTTGCCTCAGAATGATACTGGCGCGAAGGAGGATGTCTGTATTCCTATGAAGGAGGATGTCTGTATTCCTATGAAGGAGGATGTCTGTATTCCTATGAAGGAGGATGTCTGTATTCCTATGAAGGAGGATGTCTGTATTCCTATGAAGGAGGATGTCTGTATTCCTATGAAGGAGGATGTCTGTATTCCTATGAAGGAGGATGTCTGTATTCCTATGAAGGAGGATGTCTGTATTCCTATGAAGGAGGATGTCTGTATTCCTATGAAGGAGGATGTCTGTATTCCTATGAAGGAGGATGTCTGTATTCCTATGAAGGAGGATGTCTGTATTCCTATGAAGGAGGATGTCTGTATTCCTATGAAGGAGGATGTCTGTATTCCTATGAAGGAGGATGTCTGTATTCCTATGAAGGAGGATGTCTGTATTCCTATGAAGGAGGATGTCTGTATTCCTATGAAGGAGGATGTCTGTATTCCTATGAAGGAGGATGTCTGTATTCCTATGAAGGAGGATGTCTGTATTCCTATGAAGGAGGATGTCTGTATTCCTATGAAGGAGGATGTCTGTATTCCTATGAAGGAGGATGTATTCCTATGAAGGAGGATGTCTGTATTCCTATGAAGGAGGATGTCTGCATTCCTATGAAGGAGGATGTCTGTATTCCTATGAAGGAGGATGTCTGTATTCCTATGAAGGAGGATGTCTGTATTCCTATGAAGGAGGATGTCTGTATTCCTATGTAGGAGGATGTCTGTATTCCTATGAAGGAGGATGTCTGTATTCCTATGAAGGAGGATGTCTGTATTCCTATGAAGGAGGATGTCTGTATTCCTATGAAGGAGGATGTCTGTATTCCTATGAAGGAGGATGTCTGTATTCCTATGAAGGAGGATGTCTGTATTCCTATGTAGGAGGATGTCTGTATTCCTATGTAGGAGGATGTCTGTATTCCTATGAAGGAGGATGTCTGTATTCCTATGTAGGAGGATGTCTGTATTCCTATGAAGGAGGATGTCTGTATTCCTATGTAGGAGGATGTCTGTATTCCTATGTAGGAGGATGTCTGTATTCCTATGTAGGAGGATGTCTGTATTCCTATGAAGGAGGATGTCTGTATTCCTATGTAGGAGGATGTCTGTATTCCTATGTAGGAGGATGTCTGTATTCCTATGTAGGAGGATGTCTGTATTCCTATGAAGGAGGATGTCTGTATTCCTATGAAGGAGGATGTCTGTATTCCTATGAAGGAGGATGTCTGTATTCCTATGAAGGAGGATGTCTGTATTCCTATGAAGGAGGATGTCTGTATTCCTATGAAGGAGGATGTCTGTATTCCTATGAAGGAGGATGTCTGTATTCCTATGAAGGAGGATGTCTGTATTCCTATGTAGGAGGATGTCTGTATTCCTATGTAGGAGGATGTCTGTATTCCTATGAAGGAGGATGTCTGTATTCCTATGTAGGAGGATGTCTGTATTCCTATGAAGGAGGATGTCTGTATTCCTATGAAGGAGGATGTCTGTATTCCTATGTAGGAGGATGTCTGTATTCCTATGAAGGAGGATGTCTGTATTCCTATGAAGGAGGATGTCTGTATTCCTATGAAGGAGGATGTCTGTATTCCTATGTAGGAGGATGTCTGTATTCCTATGAAGGAGGATGTCTGTATTCCTATGTAGGAGGATGTCTGTATTCCTATGAAGGAGGATGTCTGTATTCCTATGAAGGAGGATGTCTGTATTCCTATGAAGGAGGATGTCTGTATTCCTATGAAGGAGGATGTCTGTATTCCTATGAAGGAGGATGTCTGTATTCCTATGAAGGAGGATGTCTGTATTCCTATGTAGGAGGATGTCTGTATTCCTATGTAGGAGGATGTCTGTATTCCTATGAAGGAGGATGTCTGTATTCCTATGAAGGAGGATGTCTGTATTCCTATGAAGGAGGATGTCTGTATTCCTATGAAGGAGGATGTCTGTATTCCTATGAAGGAGGATGTCTGTATTCCTATGAAGGAGGATGTCTGTATTCCTATGTAGGAGGATGTCTGTATTCCTATGAAGGAGGATGTCTGTATTCCTATGAAGGAGGATGTCTGTATTCCTATGTAGGAGGATGTCTGTATTCCTATGAAGGAGGATGTCTGTATTCCTATGTAGGAGGATGTCTGTATTCCTATGAAGGAGGATGTCTGTATTCCTATGTAGGAGGATGTCTGTATTCCTATGTAGGAGGATGTCTGTATTCCTATGAAGGAGGATGTCTGTATTCCTATGAAGGAGGATGTCTGTATTCCTATGAAGGAGGATGTCTGTATTCCTATGAAGGAGGATGTCTGTATTCCTATGAGCGCTTTTCTTTTTTTCTCATTTTATATTCTTCTCTCCCCACCCTCTTTTTTTCTTAGTGACAGGTTCCGAAAGAATCAAAGAAATGAGGCCAGATGTGGAATGGATGAATCCTAAATGGAATGGGCCCCTGTCTCTGGAGGTTGTGCCCTGGTCCAGCCCCTCACACAGTGGTCGCTACAGAGCTGCACTTTCCCGTCATCCGTTTCTTCTTGTGACACTTCAGCAGGTAACCTTGTGCTCTCTAATCTTGGTATCCGCCAAGCCCTCAACACCCATGGTACCCGTTTTCACTTTATGCATTTTAAATAGGTTACTCCCTATGGTATTTGCTTTTGCGTTTGAATAGCCCCCAGCATCAATGTTTCTCTTTATAGACCAGTTTCTCTACTTTTCCAGGGTTGCCTACCCCTGCTCTAGTCTGATTCTCCCCTACTTGCCCCTCTAAATGGGGTAGGCAACCCTGGTCCAGGGGTGCCAGAGATGTCCCTGGTTTTTGCTCCATCCAAACCCATAACTAACGAATGGACACAGGTGATCACAAACTCATGTGCTGGAGTTACTCAGCATTTCACCATCCAGACTGTGAATATTCAGGCTCAGACTCTTAAAAATCCATCAAACTCATGAGGTCAAGCACAGACGGAACAAGAACCAGAAACATCACTGGCACTCCAGGACCAGGGTTGTCTGCCCCGGTCTAGAGTATCTATCTTCTTTATAGAAAGCCAAAATTACCGTTCAGGGCAGTCCCTTTTTAGGGATTCTTTTTAAACCCATATTTAATTACATTTTTGATATATTTTATTGGCATGAATTTTTATTTTTTAGAAATCAATACTGTAGAGTATAGAGTGGATATAACTGTTCATTTTAAATCTATAGTTACCATTTTTATGGTATTTTTGTTTCAGAGAGGTCACTTGAGTCACCTTGAATGAGCTGGGTTGTAAAGCATACTTTAGCTGTCTTTACTTTAGTCCTTGTAATAGCTGTGGATACAGTGGGCTAATTACACATAATGTGGACGGTATGTGTGCTACCATGCCTATTTCTCTTCCCTGGTTGTCTCTAAAGCACCTCATCATAAAATGAAATCTGACAGTTTTTCAGATTTCTCTGGTTAAATCTTGACATCTTAAACCAGGTGTCTTTGGTGGAATCCTAACAGTTTAAACCAGGTGTGTCTGGTGAAATCCTGACAGTTTAAACCAGGCGTCTCTGATCTATAGCTTTGACCTTTCATAGCACTATTAACCGTTATCACCTCAAGAGTGCTCAAAGGGTTGAATTATGGGGAGGCTATAGTATGTTGATGAAATTACCAAGACAATTTCCCATTGAGAAATTACTGTAGAATCCTATTCTGTGCTGTACTGTGCCAGGCAATCTGCCTGATGCATTCGGACAATGTTGGTCACTGTTGTGCCCAGGCATTTCGATTAGTCACTGAGAAATTGAGTACTATGTTTTTGTCCTCATTAATGGCAGAAACTACTTTCGCGCCACGCAACAATGGGCCCGGCTTAGAATTGGATTTTGGTTGTCCCTCTTGCCTTAATGGTTAATCACAAGAGCTCCAGATTGAGGCATCTGTCTGTTACTAATGGGGCTCAGTGACAGTAATAAAGGGCATTCTCGTCACCGCCTCGTGATAATATATTGAATCCATCTGGCCGGGCACCAGAGTTTGCGCAGACAGACAGGTTCGCTTGCGCACAAGTTGGTAATAAATGTGTCGGACACAGCCGAAGCAGCACAGAGCTCGTTAATCTCCACCGCCCCCTCTCGTTCCTGGAGTCGGCCGCTTTTGCTTTGTCTCTGTGCTCCATCAAACAATCGATCTCTCGCGCTTTGTATAATAGAGACACAATGCCTACGTGCATCACTCAGAAACAATGTTCTGCCATCCTTATCATGCTGTACTTGCATGAAGATAATTACCAAGTGCCAAGCATGTATGCCCCACCAGTACTAATAATCAGTCCCACCAGGATCTCTATTTTTGTGATTGTTGCAGCCTAAAATTCTTGATTTCGCAGCAGTTTTTCTTAAAAGTTGCGATGCAAAGTTTGATATTTTGTGTGTGTTTGTTGCAATGAAGTTGCGGTAATTAGTGAAAGTTGCAAATAAAAATTGAATTGAATTGAATAAAAAGTATGTATGTAATTCAATAAAAAATCATATGTAATATAAGTTCAGTGAGAATTAAACAGTAGGCCTACTGTAGGCTATAACACAACTGGAAATATTGTGGAGCTTGTGTTCTGAGTAACCATACAAAAAAGGCTCAATAAAACAAAAATGTTTTGTTTTATTTGTAAATTGAAATGTGAAACTTTTTGGACCTGAAAATCACAGTTAACATGGAGTAATTCTTGGAAAACTGGAAAAATAAAGATAGCCTAGGCTACTAATCCCAAATACATAGGGCATTCAAAATTAATGGGTTCCATCACACTAAGTACTTTGTAAATGATTCCCCAAAAACGCCTGTACTGATGGTTTTTTTGTAGCCTCCCTCTGGAGCGCCATCTTCTGAAGGTCTTGAGGAGGACAACAGTCAAGCCTTCATATTTGTGGAGGCCATAAGATGGCTGTCAAGGCAAGAGTTGGTTCAATTTCAGTTCAGTAAATTCAGAACACAAATTGAAATTAAATTAATTAATTGAAATTCAATCCAGCAAAATAAAAATTCTGTATTGATATTTAACGAAATAATTAATTTGTTGAATTTACATTTGTTTCCTGAATTGACTGAAACAAAAATATTATTGACCCTAACCTTGATTAATAGTAATTAATTAACTCATTTTACAATGGCTGGTAAAGGTACATTTTGGAGGTTATTGGTCTAAAACACTTCAGGTAACTCCAAAACAGCTTGTACAGCAGTTTCCAAGGTGCATTTTCTTGCTTAGACCACAAACTCCCAACCTGAGGCTGCCTCTGTAAATGGCAGGAGATGACAGTGGAGGCCTCTCTGCTCCTGCTGAGGCTGCCTCTGTAAATGGCAGGAGATGACAGTGGAGGCCTCTCTGCTCCTGCTGAGGCTGCCTCTGTAAATGGCAGGAGATGACAGTGGAGGCCTCTCTGCTCCTGCTGAGGCTGCCTCTGTAAATGGCAGGAGATGACAGTGGAGGCCTCTCTGCTCCTGCTGAGGCTGCCTCTCTAAATGGCAGGAGATGACAGTGGAGGCCTCTCTGCTCCTGCTGAGGCTGCCTCTGTAAATGGCAGGAGATGACAGTGGAGGCCTCTCTGCTCCTGCTGAGGCTGCCTCTCTAAATGGCAGGAGATGACAGTGGAGGCCTCTCTGCTCCTGCTGAGGCTGCCTCTGTAAATGGCAGGAGATGACAGTGGAGGCCTCTCTGCTCCTGCTGAGGCTGCCTCTGTAAATGGCAGGAGATGACAGTGGAGGCCTCTCTGCTCCTGCTGAGGCTGCCTCTGTAAATGGCAGGAGATGACAGTGGAGGCCTTTCTGCTCCTGCTGAGGCTGCCTCTGTAAATGGCAGAAGATGACAGTAGAGGCCTCTCTGCTCCTGCTGAGGCTGCCTCTAAATGGCAGGAGATGACAGTGGAGGCCTCTCTGCTCCTGCTGAGGCTGCCTCTGTAAATGGCAGGAGATGACAGAGGAGCCCTCTCTGCTCCTGCTGAGGCTGCCTCTGTAAATGGCAGGAGATGACAGTGGAGGCCTCTCTGCTCCTGCTGAGGCTGCCTCTGTAAATGGCAGGAGATGACAGAGGAGCCCTCTCTGCTCCTGCTGAGGCTGCCTCTGTAAATGGCAGGAGATGACAGAGGAGGCCTCTCTGCTCCTGCTGAGGCTGCCTCTGTAAATGGCAGGAGATGACAGAGGAGCCCTCTCTGCTCCTGCTGAGGCTGCCTCTGTAAATGGCAGGAGATGACAGTGGAGCCCTCTCTGCACCTGCATCAAATAAATATGTTCTTTTCATTGGTTCTTATTTAGTTGTCTGAGGTAAAAAAAATTGCACTAGCGAGCCTGCTGACATTACTTTATTATTTTTTTTTAAAGGGTTTTTCCAGGAAGGTTTTAAATGTGCGGTTACTGTCAAATTCCCTTACTGTGTTCATTGTCCAGAGAAATTATTAAGATGCCAGATCAAGAAGGTATGCTCCCTTTCCAACCTCAGTTGAAATTTGATTCTCAAGTCTGAGGCCCACCAGAACTCAAGGGTGTATCAAACAGTTGGCGTAGTGATAAAAATCAGTCCGTGGCCAGATAGCTGGCCCACAAGAGGTCTGTCGGTGAAAAACAAGGAAGCAGAAGAAAGGCCGGAAGGAAGGGAACATAATCGGCTAATACCAAAGTTAGCAACTAATGGAAACCTTCCTGGTTTCCCTTCCTTTGGATTTCCAGCCATGCAAATATAAACTAAACTTTGTTACCAGACCAAAAAATGAAAAGCAAATGCCCTGTCCCAACCAAACCTTTCAAGTGAAAGGGAAGGCTGGAAAAACGGTATGCATTACATTAAATTAATTTAGCTGATGTTCTCATCCAGAGCAACATAGGAGAATATGAGGGCATCCATGTGCGTAAGCAGCCGTTCCAGCCCTGGCTCGTTTGTGTTGAGATGGGAAGGGTGAAGACTCCACCCAACCTGATATGATCAAACAATATAGGTTTGAGCAGTGAGCAGTATTCAGTGGTGTTAGACAATATACCATAGAGCCATAATGTATTAGTGAGCCACTCTAGTTCAGATGGAAGTACAACTACCCTGGTATATTTAAGGCTTATGTCCTCACTGTGTTTGATGTTCCATATAATAATGATAACCTGCATTTATGGTTTCCCTCTCCAGTGCCATTTATATCATACAATTACATCTGTGGAGCTTGGGTAATGGGCCCCAGATTTCAAATTGCATTTAAATGGTGACGTAGTATTACAACTGAGGAATTTGCACCGCAATGTGAATATTTGCTTGGATATTGGATATAGCCAGAAAGGGCAATTCATCATGCTGCTGGAACATTGAAATGTCTTGTATTGTAGGGAAGGTCCTTTTATATGACTCACAATGCCAACTTACAATAGATGACTCATCCGTGTCAGTTCAATATGGCCCATTGAGTAGTAAGTAGTGTTTACAGGCTTTGTATGGATTGGTCTCACCTTCTCTGTGATACATTAATGATGCAGCACAAATTCCAAAATCTTAGGTTTCTCTCATTCCTGTACATGTGCTGCCATTGGAGAAGCAGCAGACCACAGCATCAACGTGCCAAATTCTACAGCTAACAACCTGTAAGATCCTGTATGTATCATGAGGTTTATCATGATATATTAATGTTGATTTATGACCCTCATATCCGCTGAGTAAATGAATGAATGGAAGGTGTAGTATTTAGGCTACATAGTTACTTTAGTGATGAGTACTGTGAAGGTGCACAACCTTCCCCTGGAAAGAAAAGAGTTTTGTATAAAATGTTTTTCTAGCTGGCTGGGTGCTTTTAATGGTTTTTATCATGGTTATGAATGTATTACATGAGTTCCACACTTTTATGACTGTTCACAGAGATGCAAAACTGCCTTTAAAGGGATAGTTCACTTTCTGGGGTTTAAAAAAAATATTATTTCAGTTTTAGTGTACCGTATGTTTACAATTGGCCCAGACATTTTTTGCATTTAGTTGAAGGATATCTTAACTATTTACAGAAGTTTCTTACGACTTGCTGGCTTTACAATGGCAGATATTAGGGTAACCATGGGTTTGTGGTTTAAAGCAAAAATACATTTCATATAACTCCAAAGCAGCTTGGACAGCAACGTTATGCCTCCAGAGGTTGTGTGTGTATATATTACCTGAATAATTCTCAAAAAATATGTTTATTCTTATTTTTGGTTGGAACTATTTCCTATGACGCATGCAGTCTGAGACCACTGTACTAAATGGAAAAAGTGGCACGGCTTCCCATCCCTTGTCTCCAGTACTACATGTGGAAAGAAGCAAATTGCTGCATGAAAGAGAACACCTCAAAGCAACAACAAATTGACAGGGCTGAAAATAGTTAGTGCTTGTGCAAATCCAACTATTAGGGAAAGAAATGGCAAAATGGTCTTCATTTTATTTTGACCAATTCCTTTCAAACAACCTAGATCTATTGAAAATCTGGCTAGTTGTTCTCAAATTGGATGTCAACACACCAATTTACCTTCTTTCTTCAAACTCTCAGCCCCTGTCTTGTAACTCACCTGTAAATTGAGAAAAAATAGGTTTGGCAACGTATAGCTAAAGCTCTCTTGTTTCATAGTTGAACAGAACTGGAGCATTTCAGGTTGTAAGTAGCTTGGCTAAGTTAGGCATGCAACAACACAGGTAGTGCGCTAGCTACCCTTTAGCCAGGCCAGTTGTATCAAACCATACCTCTCTGGCCCTAGAAGTGAAGAGCTTGTACCACTTTTTCAATTAAGAAGGCAAGAAGTAGGCCTACTGGCACATTATAAAAAAACATATTTGTGTGTCTACTGTTGTGAATGGATGCTAAAGAAACTGCACAGGAGTCTTTGTAGAGCGATACCCTCCCCCATGATGCCAAACCCAAATAGTTGAAGGGCGTGGTACTTACAATGAGTGATTATATTTGAGGACGCGCATATCACAGCTTACGTTTTGCATGTTGTCTACACACAGATACAAGTCTATATGTTAGGTACCTGGAAGGGGAACTGGACCCAAATGCAAGACTCAAAGACAGCTCAAGGGAAAACTTACTGGGAAGAAAGGCAAGGGCAAGACAAAGACAGGCAAGACAGGAACTGATGAGACTTGGAGGGTCAGGAACAAGGAGGGTCAGGAACCAGGCGGGACAGGAACTTGAACGGGCGCAGGGGCCCGCGGTCGGGAACAGGAGCAGGGGACCGCAGATGGCGTGAGGGCGCGTGGTCAGGGCCAGGCACTCAACCTGGGGTTCAGGCGCTCGGCCTGGGGTTCAGAAACAGATGTGGGGTTCCCGCGGATGGCGCGGGGGCCCGTGGTCAGGGACAGGCACACAGCCTGGGGGTCGGACAGGGGAGCTGGGGAGAACTGGGAGCCTGGGTAGGAAGAGGGGACCAGGGCAGGAACCGGAAGCCAGGGCAGGAACCGGAAGCCAGGGCAGGAACAGACCACAAACCTCACCGGACAAGACATGCCGAGAACACACGAGATACACAAGGTACACCACAAGATGGTCTGGCACCAAACAGAGAAATGGGGCAGACTAAATACAAAACTAACGAGAAACAGGTGGGGCGAAAACTAACGCGGAAACGAAAGGGAAACACAATGCAGGTGCGGGGAAGTGGAGAACACAAGTGGAGGGAGAGAATGAAAACACGGGGTGGACTAGCAGACAAACAGAAAACCAGGAACGGATCATGGGACATCGCACTATAATTACAAAAAATATTTCTATCTATTATATTTAATCTATTTTGAGAATATGTTTATGTCGTATAGGTACACGGACACCTATGCCTAGTTTATGCCTCTAAAATATTACAGAATGGCTTTTTTTTTGTTGATATTCTACAAATAAAAACAAGTTAAAAACATGATTTTTAATCATTTAATAATATTTAATAATTGTATGACTTCAAAGTCAAAAACTTGAATTGTAAATGTTTTAATAATATGACAAAATAAATTGACAAAAAAAGGTCTGAAACATGTTGCTTCTATGCCAGTGGTTGGTGTCGGTGTCACTGTAACACCAGCTGCAAATAAGTCAAGCTTGAACCACGTTAGCCTGCTCCTGACCAGGCTAGCCCCAGTACATGTGTTGCCTTAGAGACATAACTGGCATCTAGTCAAGCTTGCGTCATGAAACAGAGTTATCCGAGAACCTATCCAGACTTACTGAAATAAGCCAGGTTTACAGCTTAGGCTTTGACTGATACATCAGAACTAGAAGAACTATATTCAAAACTGGCAATATTTGGAGCTATGGTGCTATGGATGCGTCACTGAACCCAGTTTACCACTAGAGGGAAGCCTTTATCGCTTATATATTTCCCCCAAAAGATAAATAATGTGCTAAAATTCTCTATGATTCAAAGCAGGTTGATTCCTGAGGTAAATATTGTGTACTTGAAAGTTTACTTGTGTACTAATGGTGAATTACCATGGTAATGGATAAATCTTGAGCACCCAGATATGGTTATTGCCTCAAGGCACAAACATATTGCATGTTATTCTGCTCTTGCATTATTTTACTTACTGAGCTATTAGTTTCACATTCAAATTTTATGAGATTTAATGGTTTATCAATGATAATACTACACCTGAAATGTGGGTTGTGTGAAACTCAAAAACAAGTGTTGCCTTGACATTGTGTTGGTGTTGCTACAATGAATATGAGAAATTTACAGCCTGTTTGTCTGTAGCACACAAGTATTAGATCTTTGTCAGTGTATCATGCTTAACGAACTGCCACATCATAACAAAGGTTTTGGTTCAGCCTCTATGAATCATATTTTTATTTTCCAAGATGAAATAGATATGCTGCCCAGAGCACTTTAAGAATGTTAAGTTCATAACTTTAGGATGTCAGTGGTACAGAAATGCACCTAATGGTTATTGTACATGCATAGTCAAATGCCAGAATGCTCTGGACTCGGTGGTTGTGAAATATTTTAGTAACCCGATCGAGATCGTCCAGTTATCTGTGTACCCCTACACACCCTCAATAGAGTGCATGCCCCCACTTCCACCAACACTAAAATCAAGTATTCCTGATTTTTTTCTGTCCTGTGTGCAGTTATATTCTTTGGTTTTATCAATATCCATTCATAACCTCTATAGCCATCCTGTGTATAGACAGAAAAATGCAGGCAGACAGAAATTCTCATCAGCTTCGCTCCATGGTATTGGCAGTACGTTAACCTGAGAAGGGTAAACAGTTTTAAGCTGCAGAGTATAGTTCAAGAGTTTAAAGGGTTTCAATTATTTATCGTATTAATAAATGTTTGATATTATATTTGTATAATTCACTTCAATGAATTGCAGTTCTAATGATTTGTCAGGCTTATTTACTATTAAATATTATATACTGTATAAACCGAAATTGATGGATTTTAGATATGTGTTGCATAGCATTTTCCATTACACGATTTATTTTCCATTTTCCAAAGTATCAACGTGAAGACATTACAAATTCCTCTCTAGGGTACAAGTAACCCAGTTTTGGATCAAACGCCACTGATACCTCAAAGATTAACCAAAACAAAGAGCCATAATTCAGAAGTTTATTGGACACTTTTAATGTCCCTTGTGTCTTTTTCTGCCTCCCAGGTGCAGGTCTTAAGCCAAATATGTACAATACCCAGTCCCCAAACACACTTCCATGCCGATCTACTCTCCACTGCAGGTCCCAGAGTACCATGACCTAGCTGTTTTTTTCTGGCTAGCTCCACATGTTAAACATTCTACCCTCTGGCCTCCCAGTAAAAACAGGGGGGACAACTTCTCAAATCCCCCCGCCTTCATCCTCTAAGCCCTCCACACACACACACACACACACACACACACACACACACACAAAGTACAAGCTCTGCCTCACACACACATGCACACACTGACACAGCTCAACAAACAGAATTTTGATATCTGCTCACTCCACCACCTGTGACCAAAATAGAAGTCTAGATGTGTATGCAAGGTAAAAGCAACTTCTATTCCATCTTTCTTTTTTTGCACACCAGACTTGAGATCCCAGAATGTTTGAAATGTAAGATCAGTCCAGGAGAATAGGAGTCCCCTGGATCACCCAGTACACAGCCCGCTCCGGGCTGGCCAGAAGTAAAGAGTACAATTCGATTACATACAAAAATACGACCAATGTTTGCTTTAATCAGTCTGGTGACACGGGAAGCTTTGAAAACCAGTTGGGGTTTAAGGGAGGGGTGTGTGGGGGCGGTGCTCCCCCAGGCCTGAGGTCTCCTGCCAGAGATCAGGTCAGCGGATTGGCTGTCTGGGGGGCGGAGGAGGGGGGGGGGGATGGGGCAGTCAGAGGTCACAGTCAGAGGTCACAGTCAGGATGGGTTGAGACTTCACAAACCACTGCCATTGCGCTGGAGGAAATGGACTGGTCTACAGCCCTTGATAGGCCAGGCAAGTGGGTAATGAACACTCAGCCAAGGGGACCCCTGCTGGCTAAGATCCTCCCTCCCTGGCCACTGCCATAGCCAATTATACCTTGCCTTTTTGGACTCCCAGCCATACTTGGCAGTGGCCCGACGAGGATTAGATTTCTGCCCATGGGATATGGACCAATGCCAATTACTTTACCTGGTGCACGACCTGAACGCATCCTTGGGTTATATTTTCACACATTTGTCATACGCGGACAACATAACATGACAGAAACATAGACATAGGTGACCGCCATAAAGCTAACTGACAGCAGCGCATGCCCAGGCCACTCCTGTATAAAGCATTTTGCATACAGCGCCACTCCCCAGGCCACATTTTCTCATCAGGTCTCCATTACCTCCTTCTGAAATATTCAAGCTATTAAACAACATGGCACTTGCCTGCTTTATGATGCAAGACACTGTTAATGGGTTAATGTGAAAAAAAACCATTTACTGTCTGATCAAATTTCCTGACGCATGGAATACTTTTACTTTTTTTTTTTTTTTTTAAATAAGATGCTGATTTGCTGAGAGCTGCACTGGAGCTGACCCTCTCAACACCCCCCCCCCCCCCCCCCCCCCCCCCCCCCCCCCCCCCCCCCCCCCCCCCCCACACACACACACACACACACACACACACTCACACTCACATTCTTTGCCAGGAACGAGAGAAGCCCCATAACCATGTAACATATCCTCCACTCGGAAGTGCAAATCCAGCTGCTTTGGCCCTGCAATAAATTAAATTTGCTGTGCTCTGGTGAACACTAGACCTGCCGTGCTGTTGGGTAGAGTGTCAATACCTGCTCAGAAGGGACACCACCACTACCCCCTTCTGCTTAATTACTGCAGCACCCCCCACAGCTCAACTGTTTCTAGATTAAAAACAGTAGCAAGAACTGATCTGACTGGTCCAACTTTAAAAAAAAAAAAAACTTAAAATTTTTTAAACTTAAATAAGAAAAATGTCAAAATTTGAATTTTTCTCGTGACAGCTGCGATATGCTCCAACTTTGACATAAAGGTAAATGCTGAAGTGTAGACTTCCTGTACACACAAGCAGAGCCCACTGTATTTGTAGGTCAACAACTGGAACCACCCACTCATGAGATTCCACAGTTTTTAGGCAGAATGTTCACAACAGCCACTACATTGTCAAACAACAACCACACAGAGACTTTTTCTATTGGTGGTGGTGGTGGTGGTGGGGGGGTATTTTCATGCAGTGTGCTGGAATTATCATGAGCTCAGAAACTGCAGATTTCCTCCGATGCAATCTCTTTTAGGCCTGTTCGGATGTTTTAGCAGGCAGCCTTATCAAACGTAAACTTTGCCTCAGCGGGGATCTCCTGAATCCCAGAAAGCCTCGGGGAGCCGGATTCCAGCTGTGTTGTAGACTCGACTAACGTGTCTATCCACTTTATTATACAAATGTTGTTTCTTCTTTATCTCTTCTGCTTTATGCTCTCTGTGTCAGTGCCTGCATATAAAAAGTATGCGATGAAAGAGAAGATAGAAAATCATAAAAAGGGTATGTGTGTGAGTGTGAGTGTGTGAGAGACAGAGAGAGAGTGAAAGTGCAGACCTGTTCCAGACTTTATTGGCTTTGGGGGAGGGTGAGAGGGACATGCCCCATATCCTACCCTTTGGGCATGGGTAACAGGGTGGGCTCAGGTACTATGTGACCCCAGACTTCCTGCTTCCATTGAGGTCGAGTGGTCTTTGCAGCTGTCCTGGCTCATACCAGAATAAAGGGCTTGGACAGTATTAGCCTCCCTGGCATTTTCATGGGAAAAATCCCTGAAAATCACTGGTGGCAACAAACAAACAAAACAAAAAAAAGGTGGTCAAAAGCCACATTGTAACTGGGAAAGAAAAACAAAAAGCCCTTGTGTTGCAATAAGTGAATGTTTATTTATTTTTAGTATTCAAATAAACTTTAAATTTTGGCAGTTCAGTCCACTGCTTCCAAGCTGTAATACATCAAAGCTGATATTTGTATCCCCCCCTCGTTCATCCTCTATGCTACAGTGAGGTTTTTGTGGACATTTATGCTTGAATCAGCTTGTAAAACATGAGGCGCAATGGCTGTTGGTGTCCAGAAAGCAAAAACGCAAATAAATTATTATCTCTGTCTTCATACACAATGACAAGGCTATTACTGTTTTTCTCTGCTTCCCATGGGTCTTAAGTCTGAATGTCGTATAATTCGTTAAGGCGATAAAACGGGATATTTCTACGTGCGTTTGCATGTGTGAATGTCTGGAAAGGACGGGATGAGGAGGTTCCAATCTCGCCTCTCCATGTCCCTGAAATGTCCCAACCAATCAGAGACACTACTGCTCGTGCTCACCTGAGACCCAAGGCCCTGAGTGGCAGATGTCATTCGTATAGGCTGCAGTAGTGCATTGACCCATTTCATATACACTTTCTATTTAGTGGAGAGGGGAAATGAAACCAGACTCTTTATAAACCTTTAGCAAGCAGGAGTCCCTTAGGGTAAGGATTTTCACAAGTGACTTTATCAGATTTTCTCCCAATGACCGTCTTTTCTCTTCATAAACTAACTTGAAAACTGTATTAAATCGTTATTTAATTAATTTGCCAGATATAATAACTTATTGAAAATTATTATGAACTGTGATGTTTTTTAACACAACTCATACAGACAAAATATGACCAACACCAAGTATGATTCTGACGACGCTGAGAAAAATACTCATAGTTCTTAGTTATGAACCTCCCCCTAAAGGGTAGCTGAAGATGTTTTGGCTCAATCTGAAGCAAAGAAACGTTTTGATGATTTGGTAGCATGTCGAATGCGCAAGGTGAATCAAGTTAATCGCTTTTTCATAAGAAGACATGAAATCACAATGCAAATCGTCTGCATCAAGGGTCCGCTCCAACGGATAAACGGAAACTTTTTTGCGAAATCCCAAACCTCTAGAAACGACATCACGCATGCACAATCGCCTATATCAAGACCCAGGAATAGCCACTACAAAATAGCTGACTGCGGAATAAATAACCTATTAGGAATCACTAATTTGGGCTAGACATTGTGCCAAAAAACATTGAATTAAAACTGAATTGATAATCTAATGAAATTATATTTATCCTGATTTAAGTTGACTCTGCTTTTGGGGTCGTTTAACTAAACACATAAAAGTACGCTATTTAATGTACAAACACGTTAAATACTTTAGGATTGCCCCCACTCACTCTGCTTTTGTCTAGTTGGTTTTAATAGCATCAACTCGACATTATGAAAGTAGATCTAGGCTACTAACGTTCTGTTTCATGACACTGACAGTTCACTAAAACAAATCAAGGAGCCACACGAATACACTTTAATGGAATCTAAAATGGTCCGAGGGAACGTGGTCATAATTTTATTATTGTAATTTATTTTTTAAATTGTACCCTAATTGTTTGCCTCACAGTCAGTGTGGGCCTAGGCTATTTGTCGCTTTGGGTTTAGTTCAGGAAATTATTGTTGTTTATCTATCTATGTCCGCATTGTCTTATTTTAACTGTAGAATCTATCTTTAAACTGGGTAAAACCATTCACATTTAGCTTAACGAGAAGCATAATAGCTGGCCGATGATTCCAAAGCTCCGAAGTGCTCAAAACTCTATAGGCTGCGTCGCTTATTGTTATCGTGTTTTGTAAAACATTCCTTGCCCTTTGAAGTTGTCAGATTTATTATAGCGCTTGTGAATTGTTAAGGGCTGCATTAAATTTTACGAGTGCTTTCTTAATGTTAACCTTCTCACCCTAGTCTTTATGAAACGCCTACATTTATCATCGCTACTTTCAAATTTAATTGGCCGCCGGAGATGCTTAAGAACGCCGACACTTAGTAGGATTTATGCAACTTAGCCTACTGTTCGCCGAAATTTTAGCCATTTTAGCGCATTGAATAAAAAATATGAATAATGAATTCATAATGAATCTCTTTATAACTAATATTTTGTCAACATGCAAACTGAATTTTACACAACTGCCTTGGAAATTAAGTCATATGTAGGCCTATAGGCTATATTTTTACTACTTGTAGTCCGTAGACTATATAAATTTAAACAAAAACATAGCGTAGCCTACTGCAGGCTGAAAGCCTAACCTATACGCCTACTAGCACAAGTAGCCTATATGGGTTTCAAAAAGTCCGTCAAGTTACGCCGTCAAAGCTGTGTTGTATAGCAATACAGTAATTTACAGTCGTGTCCGCTCCTTGGCTCCATGTGCCATTAGTTGCTCAGACTGGAGACCCAGGACAGAATAAACCATTATTGTCACTTGAGATGTTTGACCATTTCACGTTGTCATGTGCGCGCGGGAGCAGATAGAGCCTCTTTGAGATTGTCACTACAGAAATTATGAGCGACCCTGTTGCTTCAAAGGGTAAGCAACAGGCATGCAAGCTTTTCGCCAACTCCCAGAAAGCCACCAATAACTCAGAACTGGTTCGCATGCTCAGAATCGGGAAATGAGCGCTCTGAATAGAAAATACGCTTGAAGTGCGAAATTCGACAAAGGGGAATATCGTGCAGGCTATTAGCCTAGGGTTCTTACATAGACTCGCAGTTTTGCAGTTTTTTTGTAACACATGGGCCTTCCTTAGATAAAAAAACGTTAACATTTATTCCGGCAACATTACGCAAAGACTATAAATTTGTTGTTCACAATGTTGTTGAGACTGTTATAGGCTATAGCTATTATTGAATGCAAGAATGTGATTTTAATTGAAATTACCTTTAAATTGATTATCCCCATTCTTCGTCTCCCTGCTGTTCTTTGTATTAGGCCTATTATTATTATTATTATCATTATTATTATTATTATTAGAGATAGTCTACAGCTAGGCAAGAGAGACGTCAGGCCCGCTGTCACAACGAGGAGCTCGGTGAATATTTAATCGCTTTTCCCTGCATCTCACTGAAAAAGTTAAATGTCTCCTTTGTTATAGAGCGTTGAATTCCGCATAGTCGAGAGCATTGAGCGCAAACGAAAAGCAATAGGGCTGCTGTGACATATGATGTGTTTCGCCTTTTTAAACAGTGACTTGTATTATGCCACAAAGTGCTCGTAGGCTACTCAGACAATCGTCGTTCTCAGACTCTAGAAAAGGGACGATTTAAAAATTCCAATTATATACAAGGGATATCTTTCCATTTTTGTTTGATTCTACAATAAATTAATATTATGATATGGTTATATGGAGTATTAGCCTATATATTTTCCATGTTACTGTCTTTAACATGGTCCTGGTCTTCATCATTGCTATCCGCGCTGACGTTTTGGTTAGTCACTGCTGGATCTTTAAAAATGTTTTAACGTCAAATAAATAAAAATAACGCAAGACAACTGCAAGAACATGAGATAATATCCAACCAAACTGAGGGCCACTTTCGGAGCTATAGGCCATGTACCCTAAAAAGTGAAGGTACTGTTTCAGAACATGTCTGGACCTAATCTTTTTATATAATCCATTGTCTCCAATCGTTAATAATGCACGAATTGTCAGTAGTCAGCTGATGATTCCCTGAATAGGTGCAATTGCAGTATAGTGGTCGTGTAATAGGGAAACTACATTCTAAAAAATGTACCTTAAAAAAACGGTGAAAAGACTGGCAGCAATGTTATCCATTTAATGAATGGATAAAACTGTATAAATCTTGTTATATTATGGGATGTCCATTAAATAATGAGATATTGTCGTTATTCAACGTGACTTTCAAAGTGTTTGGAAAAAAACTGTGAAATTAATACAATTTTTACAAACATTTTACTGTGAAAATGCAGTTTTTTGTGTGTTTCTGTTACGCCCTCAGCTCCCTCTCAGTCCCCTTTCCTGTTTGTGCTCTGTGTTTTCCCCTTTTCCTCCTGTCTCTTGTCATGTTTTTACGTTTCCCTGTCTGGTTCTTCATCTTGTTTGCTCATTTCACCCTTACTAATTCCCCAGCCAATTACATTCCTTCCCCGTTTGCATTCCTCACGCCCTTGTTACCGCTCAATCACGCTCGCATACATTCTCACACTGCAATCACTCATTACCTCATTCACCACACTATATATGTCCCCGTTGTTCTTTGTCTTGTTGCCAGTTTGTTAAGTCTCATTGCTTGTAACCTCGTTCATGTCTAGCCTGGAACTCGGCCTCAGTCTCGTTTCATCTTGCTGTACTAACACTGTCATTCTGCTTCTCTAGTTTTGCCTGCCAGCATGCAGTTTTTCTGCCCGCTACAACCACGCTACCCTGCTTCCCGCATCTGCTCTGCCCCTGCTACGCCCAACCCAGGATTCAGCCACCATCCAGCACCTTTCCTGCTTCCCTCACCTGCTCTGCCCTCCAGTTCTGCCCAACCCAGGATTCAGTCCCTACCCCTCTCTCTACTGAGAGTATTATTGTTCTAAATAAATGCTCCTAGTGACCTTATTGTGAGTCGTGTCTTATTTTCTTGAGTCGTGCATTTGAGTCCAGTTCCGATCCGGAATCTTAACAGTTTTAAAATTGTATTACAGTGTACAGTGAACAGGACTGATCAGGAAAATGGGGCAAGGAATGATGTGGTGATGCGGCAAAGCAGACAGAAAAGGTCACTTCTGTGGCCTTGTCAAATGAGAATGTCCTGGACACAAAGCTGTGCACCAGTCATTTTCAAATTACTTTATACACCTGCATCTGTTGAAAGGATGCTTGCTAATGCCCCCATTCCATGTCAGTCTGTTTGTCCATCTGGATGGATGGATTCATGGATTTTGAGGATTCCAATGCACTGATCTCCAGGTGGTTTTGGTAAGCAGTCTGTTTATAGAATCCAGGAGTTCTTAAGGTAAAAGTGAAGGACTTCTTGGCTCTTTTTGTTTTAAGTTGGTACTGGTGTGTTCAAAGCTGATTGCTAAATTCCCCTTTGTTTTTGCATTCTCGTAGATATGTATTGTGTTTGTTTATATCAGTGATGAAGTGGGTGGACTCCAGTCATTCTCTCTTTCATTCCAGCCTTTTTTTGCTGTATTGCTACATTATCTTGTTTCAGTTATGTATCTGTTTATTTACTTTACAATTAACGTTTCATGTCTTTATTTAGTTGTCTAATATCTGTAATTTAAAATTATTTTATTTCATCAAAGTCAGTAAAGCTACATTTTTCACATGCAGTCTTGACTCTAGATCAAAATTTTCTAGTGGCTATGTGTTTTATGTGTTATAAAAACATACCTTATTAACTTAATTTGGGTGGCAAGTCTGTGCGCGTGCATGTGTGCGTGCGTGCGTGCGTGTGTGCGTGCATGCAAGCGAGCATGCGAGCGAGCAAGTGAGTACAGGAATGTACCAGTGTAGACAAGTGCACGAGAGGATTTTTCTTCTGTAATTGCTTTTGACATCTCATATTGCAGCTTGGAACATTTGGATTTGACATGATGTCTGTTACAAAAAGCATGTATTTAAACCCAAACCATATTGTTGTGTTGGCTCTATTCTGAATAGGGCAGCAGTGCTCTAAGCCACAATAGGAACCTCCGGTCTTGAGATTTGGAGCTTGGAAAGGTCTTTCGTTACCTCACTCTTTCCATCTCATCGTAATTTGTGTCTTCTTCTGTCTCTGTTAAAAGTAACGTGTTTCAGTTATACCGAAAGGGGAAACACCACATAGACTCTCGGTTGATCATGAGTCATGACTCATATTGTCTGTGACATACGCATGTCACAGAGGTCAGAGGTAGAAAGGTTTTGACTATGCCTACCTAAATTATTTATTTACAGTTCATATAACATAATGAGCTCTTTTACCAAACGGTCACCACCATACAAGTTATTTCGTTTGGGCTGAGCAGGTAGAGTGGTGAGATATAAAAGCTGCAGTGTTTATTTCCTCAAGTGATCTTGTCCTTCATATTACTACCATCACCTCCATAAAATCCTCAGCTGGTAACTAAGAGTGAATTTCTGCAACACTTGAGCTAACGGGTTTAATGCAATTTGCTTCATGTGCTGTGGCACGCGAAACACAGCATCAACACAGCAAACAAGGGGAGGGGAGCACAAGGTTGAGGCAAACCAAGTGCCTGAATTAATCAGCATGACGTTTAAAAAAATACACCTCAGATCAAACATTTTATTCACATTGCTGATTTGCATGGACATCTTTCATCTTACCTGTGCCTCCCTCAAACCACCACAGTCAACCCTTATCACGCAACGCACCTGTGTTATGAGGGAATTAAACACTTATTGAAAGGTTGTCGGTTTGATTTCCAGGTGGGGCACTGCCGTTGTACCCTTCAGCAGGGAATTACTTCCATCAAACATCAAGCTAAATAAATGGATTGCATGTAAAAGAGTGTAAGCTAAGTCACTCTGGATAAGAACACATGCCAAATGCTTAAAAGCTACTCATAGTTGAATACAGACTGAATAAAGCCTCTATTATTATAATTTTATGATGTCATTGATTTGTTTTTAATGTCATCAGTATTAAAAAAGTAAAATGGCAGTATGTATTCAGTATCAGAAGTCAATTTATTTTTGTGTCATTGGCTTATTTGCCATGGCTAATCTTTTATGCTTTTTCATCACCAAAGCAGGAAATGCTCAGAGACAGGATGCAGATGCAACATTCAGGTCAGGCGTAGCTTCTAGGGAGCAACTTCTACATGGTCCTGCTGTTTCTTGGTAGTCCAGACAGCTGATTTCTGAGTTTTTTGGGAACTACAGGGGGATCAGAAAGGACAAGTTGTCCTTTCTCTTGTTCTTAATCTCCCTGGCTTCTCCCCCCAATGCAAACCCACCAAACACACGCACACATACTCACAGACACACACACACACACATACATGCGCGCATGCCTCCAAAACTTCAAATTGGCTGCCTGACCCTGGAGGTCGACAGCTGTCAATCAGGGCATGAGGTTGGCCTGCGTGCCAGGCGGACACAGAGGGCTTCTATGAGAGGGTCCTGAAAGGGCTACCCATCCGGTTCAGCTGGGGATCATCTCCATATGCCTGTGGTGGATAATCCAATTACCCCCCAGTCCCTCTGCACCCCATTATTCTCCTGTCCTCCTCAGGTCTGCTCATCCTCTCCGGTGAGGGGGACAGAGCTGGTGGGTTAGAAGCAGGAGGAAGCCACACACATGTTTTAAATGTTGTCAGAATTGACCCTCTCGCAGTGGATACAGTGGTCTCACTGTCCCTATGAGCCCGGTCAGCGCCGGACATCTCATTCTCCAAATTTTACTCTGCTTCATAAGCGGTTCAGCTTGTTTCTCTCTCAGTTATTGTCCCTCCTCTCAAGATCATCCTCTGTGTGTATCTCATCCTTTACAAGACTACAGCTTGCTATAACACTGTATTTGAAGCACATTGGTCTATCTACTGTGACAGTTCTATGTCTGATGGGATTTATCTTATTATGTAATACTAATGAAGACGTTGACACCATTACTGCCTCCAACCCTCATGTGTATGTCCTTAGGTTTTTGTGGTAATATGCATTTAGGTTTCTTTTGAACTTACCAGCAAAGTTTTTTTTATTTCTTGCTGATATGCAATATCTTTTACAATACAATAATTTATGCAAGGATCTAGGGCAGGGGTACGCAACCCTGGTGCTGGAGACAGTCCTGGTTTTTGCTCCATCCAAACATATAACTACATAACTGGATTCAGTTTAATTAATCAGATGTAATGAATGCAGGTAACCATGTGTTGGAGGCACTGAATATGCGTTTCACCTGAATATTCTGAGCCATTCAGTCTCAGACTTTCATTCATTCATAAAATTCTTGCCATCTATCTCAGAAGAATGAAAATCAGAAACGTCACCGGCACTCCAGGACCAGGGTTGCCTACCCCTGATCTAGAGTGTGTGTGTGTGTGTGTGTGTGTGCCTGTGTCTTTGTTGGGGTGGAGTTCAGAGGTCATCCTTATCAGTGCCGCCTATGCTCTGAATAAGGGGGCAGTGCTGGTGTGCAGAGAGGGGCTCCTAATGCTGGAGGGCAGGCTGGGTCTGTTTCCTGAATGGGGTCACAGCGGGGACAGCAGGCTATGAAAGCGCTCTGCATGGCAGAGAGAATGAGTGGTGAGTAAGCTACCCCTCCACATCCTGTCAGTTTCCCATCTGATTCCATATCAGGTAAAGATTTGGCCAGTAATTCCCTGCGTTATGCCTCTACCCTAACCTCTGTTCAGCGGTTATCCGATCTGGCATTTAATTTGTTCGCTCCAGCAAACATCAAAGGAAAGATTGGTATCTCTCTGTGTATCGGTTCAAGATGATGGAAAAATATAAAAAGGAAAACATTTTTATTTTGGCATGATCAAAAATATTATTGGACCAAATTTGTTGTTGATTTCAAGTAACAGGACTATATTGTGTTTTCATTCAGTTGACAGCAAGGAAGGGTGTTACCACACAGCTGTCAGAATTTACTGTATAAGTTAATAAACTCCTGGGAAAGTGTTTGGTTGGACGTGCAGCATCAAGCATTTGTATGACAGGCCTTGTAGGGACCACTGAAAAGGTGTGTGTATGTTATATTCAGCAAGCCCATTTCTCTGAGGTTTATTAAAGCCTAGTTACATGCCATGATTTCCTTAAAAACTTATGTGTTTGTGATTACTTATGATCACATCGTGGCAGTAGTCCTGGATTTAAAAGGTCCTCCCAGAGCAGGCAATCTGACATCATCACAGAGATGAAAAGCTGTTCACACTAAACTACAACATTAGCAGTGACCATAACTTCCAGGCGAGGAACAGTACAGATAGCCTTTCTGGTCAGTCCTTGCTAATGAATGACAATCAATAGTATAACGATACAATTTAGCAAATTACGATTTGGTTGTTATCATGTCCACTTTTTGAGTTCCATCAATGCTGTTTTAGTATAGGTGAAAGAGGCTGAAGGATCTCAAACTTATTTCACGGTAGAATGTTTAGTGTTCATTTAACTCTAATTTAACTCCAAGAGGGACCGAAAGTACTCAGAGTGTCAGAGTATAATGTACAATATCAGAGTTTACTTAACACTGAACATTTATCCGTGTTTAATTGATTTGTTCTTTAAATCTATTTTTGAACTGTATAATATAATTTATAGATAGCATTGGTAAAACAGAGAGCTTCGTCCAACAGGTGCTTTACGCGTTACCTTTACATTCTAGGTTTTAACGCCTCTCTGCTCTCTGGAGGTACTTCTTCTGTGATGCTGCATTGGATAAATGTGTTTGTTGGAACATCAGAGCACAGAGAACTTACTATTAATTTTACAACTTAAACTTGAAGGCTTTAAATGACAAAACAAATAGGAATATGTCTATGGGACAAAAAAACTTAAGGTCACATTATGGATATTCAGCATATTTACACACCCAAGAGCACATACGGAGTACAGAATTGTATGGCACCATTATCCTCTGTCACTGGAAATGGGTGGTATGTTTACGCACCAGTCAGTCAAAACTGCTAGACGGGGAATCGCAAACTACCGATTGTTTGTTACTACTCATACTCTTGTGGCCTGAGGGCTGTGCCCTATGTTGGGAAACTCTCACTTGACCTAAGATAAACATATTCTGAAGGATAACTTAGCTAACCACAGGCCTAATATTTTCCTATATCCTTCATAATTAATATGTTACAGTGTAATGATAATAACAAGAACAGCCTTTACCAAGACAGTAATACTAATAACGGTAATAAGCCGGGCTGCTAATACTACTTGATTATACTACTAGTTGTAGTAGTGGTATTATTATTATTATTATTATTAATAATCATAAGTTATTAATTAAGACTACAACCACTAATAATAATAGCAGTATATGTTACAGCTGCTGTATAAATATGTATGTGCCGATATAGCCTATTTGTAATTAATTAGTCATTTAGATATAATTACAGCTTTGTTTCAAGTTTGCGCATTCTTTAACGATTCTGTTTCTTTGAATTTCATATTAAATTTCATGCTGCTTAAGGCAACTATCAATTAGATTAAAAAACGGCAACTATAAAAAAAAAGAGTCCAATCCATACCAAATTGTTTTAAACTTTAGGCAGGCACATAATTATTGACCTCATGCCATAATGTAGATAATGTGAATTGGAATCGCTCTTTAACCGTCCATGAAAAATAATTTTTATCTTCAAAACTTTAATCAGTAGGTTATTTGCATGTTCTTGTTGCCGGGGAAAGTTTACAACTGAAGCCACTTTGACATGCTATCCACTGTGTCTTGCCTGGGTTAAAACTTCAAGCTAAAAAATAAAATAAAGTAAAAAATCATGATAATTACAGTCTGCTACTCAGATGTATATAATTATGTGTTTTATATTATCACGAGCTCGTTTCTTTCCCTCTTTTATAACGGCAAAATAATTAACTTATTTATAGCATACCTTTTTATTACAGACAAGCCATGTTGACGCCACGTGATGAATTCGCTCACTTTGTTATCAATTTGACAATATATTGTTTATTCTTAGATGTGCTTAAATTGTGTTTTACCAGGCCCACATAACGGAATCATATGTCTTATTTGAGCGAGTCTGCCGTATCACCAAGGCTATTCTGCAAAAGAAAAACTGCGAGCTATAGGCTACTTTGCGCACACTATTTTTAACAAAATTAAATCCGAAGTCAAGAAAAACTATACAGATTTGGTAAGTTAATATTAGAATTTTGCTTTGTGTGACGGTTGTTCATTCACAAGTTAAATTCTATCCTACTTTATTGTCAATCATTGAAAGTATCAATATGCTATTTTAATAATATTATGTTTGTACGACGATTAAGAAGAAACTAATATATATGCCCAACTATATATGCCCAACATTCAACATTATTTTTTACAAGAAAGTACAATAGAATATATTATTGAATGAATTTTTTGAATGAAACTTTCAGCATTTTTTTGTTATTTTGTGTTATTGGTTCCCTTGTTGAAATTAACTTGACAAAATCACCGTGCATTGTTAGATCAGGCTTATCAAATAGCATGTATATATGAAGCAGGTTTTTTGGCTGAAGTGTTTCAAAACATATTAACTTAGTAGCCTACTTTCTAACTTATAGAAGACACGTAAAAGGCGTCATTTATTTACAAGTGATCGGGAGACGATAATAAGGAAGCAACGTTCAAAGAACCACAGTTATTACGCTATCCAGTTGTTTCCCATACAAAAAAATATAAATGTGTGAAAAGCTCTAATTCTGACGACGCAGTATTTCAATATCAAAGTTAAATAGTTTAAGTGTTACAAACCAAATTTTATTATGCATGTAATTAAATTTACAAATAGATATTCAAAGTAGACTAATTGTATAGTCGCTTAAAGTGGGGCATAAGTATTTGCGTGTTAGAAACGGCTTTGAACTCAATTGTAATTTTCACCTTTCAATTTAATGGAATGTTATGACTGATAAAGCTGGCCTCTGACAGAATCTATGCCTTCGATTATGGTAATATTGCATCATAAACATATGATAAAACATATTAATAATTCGTCAATCATGTACACAAAGATCTGCAACAACTGAAAAGTCTCATGTGCACTGACAACCACTGCATGCACGAGAATTGTCAGTGTTAAATCATCTCTTACAGAGTTATGAGTCCAATAGGGACCAGGTGTAAAATACTCTTAAACGTACTCTTATCAGATCTGATTTAAAGATGAATGCTTTGCTGTGTGAATTATTGCGGTATGGATTATTTGTAGATTGACTCGCCATTCTTTTCAGCATAAAAGGATAAACCAGTGCCATTAAGAACGCAATTAAAGATTAGAGATGAGAAGTGTACGAGGTTTTGTGCAACACTTGTGAAAATCTGACACGCTATATGAACAGTTGTGAGAACCTTCGTGAACCAGAAGTTCCATCGTTTCTGGGAAAGAAGCCATTATTAGTATTTTCAGTCTAGAGGCATGAATTTGAACTTGAATGAATTTAGTTAAAGCTGCTAACTGCGCCTGGCTCTGGTTTGTCCGTCGCTTTGTTTTGTCACCTATAGAGCTCTTTGTAATTCACATCTTAATCGCAGTAGCAGATAGGATTTTTAATGGCCTGAATAATTTCTTGAGATTTGTTTTGACAAGGTGTAAGAAGAGCTGTAGCAAATCATTCACACTAGGCTTGTGTCACACGTTGCACTTCTGAGATAATTGATCGACGTCCCAGTACCACAAACATAGCTTTTTATTAGCCTGTATTGTATATGATTTTTTATTTGAAAGTGTTGCATATATTAATCTCGTTTAATACAGTTTATACAGTAAGTAATTGTGTATTACAAATAACAAAATGCACTTTAATCTCAACACGTAAAGCATGATTTATTGATTTGGTTAAAATATTATCCTAAATGGGGTTTTAAATAATTATAGTATATATATATATATATTGTTATTAGTAAATTAGTAAATTAAAAGAAAGTACTCTGTCAAGCTCTGTCACATTATTTTGAGGGTATCTGCAAATATATCTTGAGGAAGAATTAAATGTCAAATCAGCCTATATAGGTAAAAATATATACTTTGTCTCAGTATCATGTATTCCAAAATAATCGATAAATTGTATTGTGTAATTGTTTGTGTTCTTCTGGCAAGATGAATGGACATTTTTTCATCACTCCTCTTGTATCCCCTTTACTACCGTTTTATTGGTAATCCGATTATTTCACAGTATAAGTATAAGCATGTTTGCGAGCCATTTGTCGGTATTCTATACTTAAAGAAACGTGGAAGCCTCCGCTGCTCTTCATAATATCACTAAGACCAAATGCACTCCTGTGCGCAATAGGCTACAAGAGGGATATGAGATCAAGTGCAATAACATCGACTTGTCACTCAACGTTAAACAGAGAGCTTCTTGTTTGTTGCTTCTAATGGTGTATGTCTTCGGAACATTGACTCGTGACTTAGGTGTGGTAATATGCCTTGTAGTTGAAATGTAACCAGGAGATAACATCCGAATGCATAATCTTCATTGATTACGGATATTATTTTGATCTGTGCGTTCTTTATGTTAAAAAAATTGAGCGAACCCCATTTTGTTTCAATTTTTAATATTTTAACCAATATCCTAAATCCTCAGAGGTTTCCGTTAACAGCCTTATTCTTTTAAATTAGATATGTTTGCATGGGGAAAACAACCATGGGTAGGCTATCTATAGTTTCCTCAATATTTACAGTCTCTTATTTTACTGTCCAACGCCCCTTGATTGCCTGTCTAAATCCAGGAAGAAATCAAATGGTTAATTGGACTGACAAGAACCACACGTGATTGAATTCTTAGCGGATTAAGTCAGACCTCGCCCTAGTCCCCTCCTGTTTCACGGGTCTTTGTTTCTGATCTGCTAAATCCCACCCACTGGTAATGGAGTGGTAAAAATCTAGCAAACCTTCAAACACAAACGTTTGTTCTCCCAATACAACCTCAAACGTTGAAAACGTCGGTCTTGACTGACAATGGAGACGGATAGTTGCTTGTCGTTTTGTTTTCCGCCTAATAGGACAACCCAGGACGTTTCCCCGGGTTTGGAGCGCAGTTCTGATTGTTTTCGACCCGGTGACGAGTCACCGAATGTCCAGCACCATATTCATTCCCATCGAATAAATTTACGTGGTGATTTTTACAGCCACTCCACTGTAGGAAGGTTCACTGATACTCTGGGGGACTTTGCGCACGGCGTGGTTACACCAAACGCTCGCGATTCACCAGTGAAACTACACAGCAAATATCTGGAAGCTTTACACCAAAGTCAGAAGTTTTTATCATTAAGTGGGAAGACTGCGCTTTATGAGAATAATCCTGAGGGTAAGATATATTTTTTTAATTAAAATTAAAATATTGGCCATTGGATTAGATTTATTATTATTCGTATAGTGTGATGATGATGATTATGATGATGATGATCGTTATTATTGTTGTTGCTGGTATTAGTATGGTGGTGGTGATTATGTTATGGTTGCTAATAATAATGATGATCAGCATCATACTTTTGTTGTTATATTGAAATTATATTGTGAATTAAAGATTTTTGGATCCATAGCCATTCTAATCCTCCCAGCTCCAATTTGACGTTTTATAGCGTAGCCTATCAGAACTGAGAGTTACATCTTGGGTGTTGTCTTCGGTATGAAAGTTACACTATTGCTTTTGTATAGGTATTGTGTTTTTTTTGTTTTGTTTTTTACATTTTAGGGATTTTACAGAGTTGGGCGTCTGCAAAATGTTTTTAAAATAAATGTAAAAACATTGGTATTATGTTTAGATTGAATGCACAGTAAACTGTTCGGTGTTCTATAGGCCTAAATTTTACTTGTACTGCTGCTTTTTTCATATATTGGACTCACATAAACTTTTTTAGAGTGGAATTAACATTGGACATTTTCTAATATTATGCGAAGAATGTGGGATTTAACTTCTAGGCTTAATTATATTTTCATGCGTTAAATGATTAGTGGACATTCAGTCACAGCACCCTTACTCAATCCATAAGTCAGTATTCGTATAGCATGTAAAACGTTAAAACATAAGATGGCGCCAATAATTGATGTTACTTGGTGTAATCCAGAAACAAATTACAAATGTATTTACAGGGCATATTTGTCTACCCCTTATTGAGAGAAAGAACAGGCCACATCCCTGAACGAATGCAATTTTAATTCTAAATAAATAAATAAACAAGAGAGAATATCCTCACCCTGTCAATACTGTCCTCAAATGTGTTTTATTTATTCACACGACGTTTCGACCCAAACGGGTTTTCTTTATGCTTGTCCAGCAAAGCCTTCCTCTTGAAGCATGTTTGGGAGCGTGTTTTGCAGTGTGTGGGTATCCTTTTTTCCTTGACTTTGTTATTATTTTACTTAATTTTGTTTAGATGTGCGTACCCAAACCACGATGACCTACAATTTAACATTTATTAACATTCTAGAGTAAAATCACGATTGTAATACACAAAAATATGCTTTTATTTAGTACTATTATTAGTCTCTGATTACTCAAAAGTGTAAGGTCCTTTAGTACATGCATGTAGTAGCAGCATACTAATGTGTAGTATGTGTGTAGCCTACAGAAAAAAAAACTAGAATCTACCTCAGAAAAATAATAGGCCGATAGCCTACTCCTACTGGTATAATTATAGTCATTTTAGTATTGTAATGAATGCTGATTAGGATAGCTGCTTCAACCTATTCAGTGTAAATAGCAAACAATATATAACTGCATTTAGCCCACTCTTTTAAAATAATTTTATTGCAATGGGATATTAAAAGTTATGAAACCTCTAGAATTGTATTTACAAATATGACAGAAGGTCAAAACAGCACTGTCGACGCAATGAGTGGCTGGAAAACATGTCAGCTCGGCTTACCTGCAGTCTGACACTGTAGTTGCAATTAGCTTTAATGTAAAATGGAGAATGGCAAAGGTCAGGTTAAAGGCCAACATTTCGCTTCACAATTACCACCGTTTGTTGTCATTTGCGCGTTCACAGCGACCTACTAGTCTAAACACATTTATCAACTCACACAAATGAGAATAAAGCTAATTTATCTGCTGTAGTCTACCGAAGGCTTTTTAATTCTTTAAAGATTGATTTGAGACAAATATTCGCATTATTTACAGAGTACATACACTTTGTAGAGTGGAACATATCTTTTGACATGTGTTCTTATTTTTGTTGGTGCTGTTTAGTCACGCCAATGCTTTGTTCTAGGCCTAGGCTATATGGGCTACATTTTTTGTGATTAGCTTTCTGTCGATTCATGAATAAAAGTTCAAGCTGTTTGTATATGAGCTTGTCCTTATTAGTCAGTTCGCTGCCTTGTGTATCTATGGAGCTTTTACATTATGGCAATACTAATGGGAATAAATAACAATTCAAGTTAGATAAACCTTCATAATTGAGACAACGATAGCCACACCCAAGGAATGCAGAAACTTGGTGCGCCCGAAACTGAAATTATGGGCCATATTACTGTTTGGACACACGGTTGACTTTAGAAGTGCAGTGTTTAGGCCTATATGGCTTACGATGTGTTAACATTTCAAGTTTGTAGCTAATGGACGAGAATGAGTTCAGTTGTATTTTTAATTATAATTATAATTATAATGTTGTGGGAAGTTCTATTTCAACCAGTTGTCTTTAGAAAACGAAAACAGCAACAATAAAAAATAAAGTAGGCTAATAATAATAATAATAATAATAATACATTAATTAGATAAAAATTTTAACGAGAACTAGTTCCGTTGCTCCATTTTTCAAACTTGTACTTGAAGTCCAGCAAGAATGCATTAGCTACTTAGTCCTATAACGCATGTCGCAAACCATGCAGTCAAACTGTTAAAAAGAAGACTAATTGAAAGTATGAGAAGGCTAGCCTACATAAATTTACGTAAATCTAGACGTAGCCTATAAATGCTTAATTGTTAGCCTATACGTAAATTAATGCCAGACGGTTCTCAGGTTGTCTGTATACTACATTTGCAATGCGATTTCAACTAGGCTAGGCTAATTATATATTGAATTGACCAAACTCGAGCTTGGAATAAAATGAAAATAAAAAATTAGTCTTTACAGATTAAGGTAGGCCCTACTGCGGTATAGGTTATAATTTAATTCATGAAAATATGCAGTAAAAATAGATTCCGTAAATTTTCTAGTTTGTATTCTGGGGGGAAATACTTTCCAATGTCTATGATTGTATATGTAACCTACAAAAGTATTTTAATGTACGACAGTTCATATATTATTTAATGTCTAGTTACGCACTTATTTGATTTATGTAAATATAGAACATTCTGGGTATACTGTATTTTGGTTGTGATAAATCGTAGAAATAATGTTTCAATCAGGTTGCATACAAATGTAGCCTATCTATATCCACTGATGGTTAGGCTTGCTATCGTTTAATCAAGAAAAACTTCATGGGGGTAGGCCTACATGCCAATTCTGTTTTGAGAATGTTCCAAATAAAAGCATTGGAATGGCACACTTTTTTTGTTTAATATTGGTAGCATTTCTGATAAAATTAACATGAATGACCATCCACAATTCAAATTATTTTTAACTTCAATAACAAATCTGAATCATATTCCAGGCAATTTCTACTTTTTTGCATGAAGATAAGGGATACGTTTCAGGGTACTGGACAAATGTTTGTACTGGGAACGTTAAACTGTTTTAAATAATGCTTTTATAATTATAACTTAAATCACGCTTAAAAATAATCTCTTGCTTGACTTCCCTTTTCCAGTCAAAGGTCACGTGATATGCCTTACTTTTTTCTGTCTCGAACGAATGTGGACCTCAGTCCTCAGTAATAAGATCCACTGCCCGCTCCTCTTCTGGGTTTTTCTTTTTTTTTTGTATTCAAGGCATCACGGCTTTTCCTGTTTTGTCTGATTCAGCAGCGGCGGCAGTCCTTATGAGTGAGCGAGCGTGGTTCAAATCTCTCTGCTGCGTTGTTTTAAATGGAGAGACCGTGACCTTGCCTAGCCAAAGCACAGGTTTTCTTGGCATTGCTTCTGCATGGATACTCCAGTAACACCATAAAGGCAACAAAAAACAGAACGCTTTCGGGTTCCACCAGAACTGGTGTTTTATGAGGCTGATTAATTGCCTATAGAAAAATGTCCGCACTGACGTAATACATATAATGACAATCTTTAATAGCATAGCAAAGAAAGATAACAGGTGCTTTTCAGCTCTTGGCCTTCTTCAGCGTGTCTTCCTCCATAGTGGGAATGATACATTTTTATAGACGGCCAGGGTTCCTCGGTTATCAATTAAACAAACAATTAAAGTGATGGTCAAGAGATTCTAAAAAACTTAAAATAACCACAACATATCACGGAGGGATGTATCCACTACACCCACCAAATAACTGTGCTTTGAATATAATACAAACAGAACAAAGAAATACAGTAATCATATTAGCCAATATAGGCCTGCAGACTACATAAAACAATCCATTACAGTCCCATTTTATATAAACACATTATTTTATATAAACACCTTACTAGTTTTGCAAGAAGCAGGAAAGTGATTCATTGCCCACACTTCAGTAACAAAAATCAAGTAAAAATCAGTAAACCCAAATGCAGGCCACCTCCATTTGCTCAGAGAAATTTTAGTCGAATCTCAGCAAGCAAACACCTACTGGACCATCATTGGCAAGGCAGCATTTTCCAAACCTGCACTATACAGAAGCTTGCTAGTGGCAGGCTCATTCACCACTGTCTTGCCTTCTCTTAACAGCTGATTCTCATATGTACTCCCTTGACTGTACTGTCCATTTCGTGGGGTTCACTTCTGCTGCGCTTTATGTGCCTTAATCCTTTGAAAAGTAGATTTTTTTATTTTATTGTTTTTTTAAATTTTTATTCTAAGTCAGTGTTCTAGAACTCCACTGCTTTAGTAGTGCTTGTTATATCAGCATTGGAATGTTCAGTTAAGAACATTCTAATCACATATTTGTGATCTTACATCTTGAAGTGTTAAACACTAACTGGAATAAGGCTTTTTGTAAAAGTGGTTAAGCATGGTATGAGTTTTTCACTGAAGTGTTTAATAGTAGGGATATATGCCCCATCCAATTAATGTATTACATTTAAAATGTACACACAATAACAGTCACTGCCATTAATAAATCTACATACTTCAAAAATCAAATTGTGGAACATGAGTTAAAATCAGTGTCCTTAAGGTTACTCAGCAAAACATATCCACTCCAGTTCTTGGACTTGAAGAATTTTTCTCTTTGGCAGTATTTTTTTGGTTGGAGAACTGTGTCAGAATATGAAGCCACAGTGCAACCGTTTATGATTTCTTCACTCACTCACACACACAGACACACACTGTATATGTATTCCTGGATTTTTACCACATTAACTTTATACCGCTGTACTTTAACTTGCACATATTTCTCAGTAATATATGAATTGGCAGGTTTTCACAAAGCATTATTTTAATATACTTTGTTCTGTGTGTTGTTCCCTACGATTCATTATTCAACACCGTCACCGGAGCCAAATCCATTGTCCCAGCTTAGGGCATGCTTCTCCTCAGTGCTTTCACACAGGCACGTGCACACATAGACCTCAAAGGGGGCTTGAGCACCTGCCGTTTGGCCTGCTATAGAGAAGTGCCCTTTTTTAAAAAAAAAAAAATAATATATATTTTTTTTTTTTAAAATAAATAATAAATTGTTTTGCGCACAGCCAAAAAATATCAGTCGGAGAGTGGTGCTCCCCCCGCGATGCCTCCTACTCTACCCTTTTCTCTTGGTTTTTCGCCGCAGCGGCGCACTGTGTGTGGTGCGACCCTTACAGTGAAAAACGCACGCACGCGCAAAAAAAACGCACGCCGCGCATATATCGCACGCAGACGAGTCGTCCAGGTAGTATGGTAACAAAGTAAACAATAAATTGTTATATTTATTTTTTTTTTTTTATTTTTATATTATTATTAATTTTTTTTGACAATTTTATTTGCAGCTCAAAAATGCAAAATCGCTAGCGTTTAGCAGTTGATATTTTTTGCTTTTAATGTGGGAATCAATGAATCAGGGTCGAGTTTGTTGTAGTGTTTGACTGAACAAAAAAGAAACATCCAACGGTCACCACGAACCACAAGTTTGTTTTATTGTCTCGATTAATTAGTTAATGTGTTGAAATGTAATGTATTTATTTAATTTAAATAATAATTTATTTACACTTAATTTATTTAAATTATATAATTAATTTAAAGTTGTCTTGAAACCAACCAACCACCTTGTTTTTTTTTTTTTTGTTTTAAATCAATTTATTTCAAAAAACGCGACCAAAAAAAGCAAAAAAAAAAAAAAAAAAAAAATAAATTCATATCCAAAATTATATAATTTTTTTTAAATAATATATTTTTTTTTAATATAGTATGTTTTTATGTATACTGTACCTAGTAAATATCAGTAGTCGGTACTAAGATTTCAGTGAAGAATTGAAGGATGGCTACTGAAATGAGGCTAGAATGAGGCTCAGCAGTTTGCAAATGAGTAGAAAGACATATCTTTTTTGAGAGTGACTAGCGTAGAGTACGCGAACGCAGCGGGATTGGTGGATGGAACACATTTTTGAATTGTTGTTGAATTGTTTATGTGTTTTTATGTTTTTATTTTATATATTTTATTTTATTATTTTTTTTTTTTTCATTTTTTCATTCATGTCTTCCCTCTGTGTTTGTCTTGTCGTGTCTGTTTACTTTGTGTGTTTGTTGTTTTCTTTCGGTGATGCACTATTCGGGTGACTTCGTGTTTTTTTTTCTTTTTAACGCGTATTTTTCTGTATTTGGTTTTCTTTTACTTTCTGATTATTTCCCTCCTGTATAATTGTATTATAACTATACTGTTACACATCCGGTAGTTACATTATTAGTTACTTTACTTACTAAAACATAATAACTAAAAAAAAACTAACGTCTAAACTAACTTTCTTTTACTAAATTGTATACTAACATTTCCTAAACTTTTCTTTTTTTATCTTTGTTTTATTCATTTCTAACTGGTACTATTAGCTGTCCTGTGATTCGCTGTATTTTGTTTGTACTTAGACTTCACTTCTCTTTACACTTCTCCCTATACTGTGATTTTTTTTTGAGTTTTCTTTCCGAGTTCGTTATTGTGTTTCTTCCATGTTTTCGTTATGTTTTTTTGATAATGTTTGTGTTTTTCATTTTTTTATTTGTCACTTCTTTCCGTTTTTGTTACCCCTCCCTGTGTATATATCACCCTCAATTCTGTTTTCTCTTTTTCTATTTTTTTTTTTTTTTATTTTTTTTTTTATTTTGTGTTATATTGTTCATCATATTAATTAAATTTATTTCCTAATTCCCTTTCTAATCTAACCTAACCCTACCTTACAACCACCCTACAACCTATACTAACAAAACCCTACATATAAACAAACAAAATTAAAATACAATTACCGTTAAATTTTGGAACAACAAATATTGCATATCTATGAACCTACTAACGTACAGCCAGAAAAACCGATATAGAATTTATTGCAATTTATATTCCTTATATATATTTCATTAATTTTTTATATTATTTTTATTTAATTTCCTTTTATCCAATAATTTATTTTTATTGCCCCTCCTTTAAAATCCTGCCCCTCTAACCTCCTCTTTCACATATCACTTTTTACTGGATCTGAGCTCTTAGATGACAATTCCTATATTTCCTTTGAGTGAAGTCACCCGGGATGAGAGCATTTGTAAAGAACAGAAAATATTTTTGAGAATATTCAAGTTTGGCCATTTTATGTTTTTCTGCACGTAACGGGGGTCCCCCTGGTGGCCTTTAAAGCTTGGACAATATATTTAACTACCTTTGTCCCGCTATCTCACACTGTGCGCTGGGGTTTCCCACACCAGGGTTTTACAGTCTTTTAGCAGAGTCCTGGCGTGGCTTTTGTGGCCACATCACACAATCATATTACATATTATGGTCATAAACAGCAGAGGCTCAGGGGAAATATCGTTGAAATTTGGCATGTTAATATCAGCACACAGGAAGATAATTCAGAATATGCTGCTTGTTTACTGATTTTTTTTCTCTGAGAGAAAGTAAATTTAAATATGATGAATGTGTATTGTTGAAATAATAAAGAATGCTCAATTGCTTTTGTCACAGAGAATAATAAAAATAATAATTTTCATTGAATTTTTCATAATTAAATACAGAGGCCTTTGTATCTTAAACAGCAATATCTGAAACTTATTAGGTGGATAGCTCTGATTATTATACCCTTATTGAGAGAAATAAAATAGTTGCCTAAAATACATAGATATCTGTGCTCTCTTTCCTCCATGACATTATGGTACAGTAAGCATTTCCCACATGAGTCTGAGTACTAATGATAGTGTTGACTGGTTATGGAACTGAAATGATCCCACCTGTTGATTCCTCAGCCTTTCAGCAGTGACGCGGAAAGGAGTTTGGTTTTGATTAAATTTGTAAATGCAAAAAAAAACAAAAAAAACATGGTGTTTGTACAAAGCGAGAAAAAGACTTGCCTGTTTCATGGCTCTCTCCCCTCCTCTGTGTTCTTCAGCTGGGGAGAAAGGGCTGTCCAAGTCCCTCGGATTCCCTGTTGCTGGCTCCTACTGCTGCAGCAGGTTAAAGGAGCCTCCTTCCGAGCCACTGGGCGACTCCATCGCCGACTCCATCGACCTGTCGGGCAAGAACAAGAAGCGCCGAAACCGGACCACCTTCAGCACCTTCCAGCTGGACGAGCTGGAGAAGGTGTTCCAGAAGACACACTATCCAGACGTCTACGCCCGCGAACAGCTGGCCCTCCGCACGGACCTCACAGAGGCTCGCGTGCAGGTACCCCCGCCCACCCCCAACCTGCACCCATTCTCCCAGTTACTCGAATCGGGTTTTTCAGCCTTCCTTTACCTGGGAGTCAGGTGTGAAGATGGTCTGGTCAACCAGTAGCACTAATTGTTAAAGCATTAACGGTAGGCTACAGTAGCCTACTTCAGCAATAAAACATATTTTAGCTCGATGGATAAAAGGCAAATCAGTTCAACACATAAAGTACATTTACCGTTACTTCCAAATACATTGTTATTTGCGGCTTAATTCGTTACGTGACATTTTCTTTTCGCCCTCTTTCCGCACCCAGCCTGGCCAGCGCAGGTAATGTTTACAGTTTATCCAAACTATTTTTGATACATCGTACAACGTAGCAGCACCCCTAGAAATTTAATAATAGTTCAAATTAACACCGTTTTGATGTTCACAATATGCTTAACGTATCACCTTACATGAATGTTTCGCAGGTGTAGCGGTCGTTCACACAAATGATCTAGCTACTAACGTTAGCTAAACCTAGAGATTAATTAACTTTTAACTTCCTAACATTAAGATAATGCACATACACTTACATTAGGCCAGCTAGTTATGTATATTAACTGGCTAACTTTATAATTTGTTCATAAAACATAATTTACCAGTAATTATTCGAGCCTAGATGCTGTAGCTGGTTGCTGTCTAAATTCAGCTCTTCACTTCTCAGTGCTTTCAACCACCAGTCTCTTCTTTCGGTCGTAACATTTAATTCGTTCACCCTTCCTGGTGGGTACTCAGATTATCATGTAAAATGACATTTCCCCAGCTTTATTCGCACATCAATAGGCAGCGCAGAAGTTCGGTTTTGTAGGACAGCAATCATAGTAGCGTTAGCTAACATTAGATATCGTTTCAAGATTGATGACTCGTTTCATGGAGTAGCAAACACAACTAGTAACGTTAAGCGTCCCTATTAGAGTTGGTCCTCCAAAATGGCGGCGTGTCCCTGTAACCATTAGTAATTACAGTGTTGGTTCTATGTGACAGGCCTCTATTATCATAAACTGTGTCGCGGACGCCACGTAGGCTATAATCTCATAAACGAACCCTCCAGTAGATAATTCGCTATATATCAATAACACAAAGAATGTGATAATTTTAGTCATGTAAGTCATGCATTGCTTTGATAGATAATTACTACCTTTTACTAAAAATAATTTAGTAATGTTAGCTAACAGCCTAGCTACGTTGCTAAGTTTTCATGTTTGGGAACCCAGGTATGTCAGCTGAACTTGACCTGTTTTACTGACTCACAGGTGTGGTTCCAGAACCGCAGGGCCAAGTGGAGGAAGCGAGAACGCTATGGAAAAATCCAGGAGGTGCGCAATCACTTTGCTGCTACGTACGACATCTCCATCCTCCCTCGCTCCGAGACATACACTCAGGTAATCCCTCACACCCCACTGATGTACACTCACGCTCTCCAACCCCCAGCCTCAGTTTGTAAAGGAGAAGGGTTTATTTTCAAGAATTGGATAGGTTTGCAAGCATTACTCCTGATTAAAAGGTAGTGATGCTCTCCAGAGTAGGAACAAAATTAATTGTTGCTACTATTCCACCACTTCAAATTGACAGCATGGTACAATTATCCACTGTTACTAATGGTGAACATTGTAAGCAGTGTTTGTTCTTCTTTCTTGAGTTGTTTATTTGTGAAATGTCTGATTGCTGACCTCTGTCTGTCAGATCCAAAGTAACCTCTGGCCAGGGAGCAGTCCTGGGACCCCAGGGGTGGGTGGGGGCTGTGTCCTGGGCCCCGACAGCATGTCGTCATCCTGCATGACCCCATACTCCCACGCCCACCCCCACACCAACCTCCCAGGCTTCATGGGCATCTCCGCCTCGCCTGGCCCCCACCACCATCACCCACACCCCCACGCGAGCGTCAACAGCCTGTACTCACTGCATAGCTTCCCCGGGGCCCTGGGGGGACACTCCTTCGAACCCGTGCCTGAGTCTGACTATAAGCCATCAGGCCTAGTAGCCCTGCGCGTGAAGACCAAGGAGCCTGGCAGCCTTTTATCCTGGCCCACATGACGCTGGCGCCTACCCAGTGACTGTTGCACTGGACACACACAGTTTGGCCGGCCCCAGATTGCATGACCAGCAGCTGCCTAAACAGAACATCAGTCTGGCTGAAGGTATGGGGAAGATGTTGAGGTCGCAGCCCAGGTTTTGGCCCCTGAATCTGGCGTTTCACTCTGTACAACTCCTCTTCCTCCCAGCCTTCTTCCTCCTGCCACAAGTATCTTACCTTGATTTCACCATTCAGGGACATTACCTTCTGCACGACGGCACGGGATGCTTTTCGGACAGGGCAGTCTGCTTGTTTTATGCCTGGTCCATGTTGGTCAGTTTTGTTTGCCTCAACTCTCTTTTGGACAACTTGGACGGGACATTTTAGTTTTTAAAAATTTTTATTAGTCATTTGTCATTTATTTTGATTCTTTCATATTTAGACTTGGAATGTATGTAAATGTAAGTTCCAAAATACAAACCGGTAATAAAATAATACTGCGTAGAATGATTTTGGGCCATTAAAAATTATATTTTTGTGGTTCTATACTGAAGACCTGTACATTACATTCATTTTCTGTACAAAATAAACCTGTAATCTGATAATAACCAAAAATCCCAAAAGCCGGTGGCAGGTTTAGAGTGTTCTCAGGTGGGATACCAGGGAGTATTGCATTATAGTGATGGGAGAATGAGGCTTCATAAACCCCAAAATGAATGGAGCCGTCATGCATTACTAGTTACTCACTAAATTGAATTATTTGTATGTATGGCTCAAAATTGTATTGCATTTACAGTTTAACCCTCATATTATGTTCACATTTTATGACACTTTTTATGTTTGGGGTCAAATTAAACACAAACGTTGAAACACAAAACTATTGTTATAGAACATTAAGGGTTGTTTATCCTTACTTATTTTTCCATAGAGTTAAAAAATGTCAGGAGAAACCACCCTTAAAGTGATCCATCCATATCTACTGCATATCTGGCAGCAGAGTGATGGTTTGAGGCTCGTTTGATACCTCAGACCCTTGATGACTGACAGCCATTTAGCCAACCATGGGTTCCATACTATTCCAGTGTAATTTACAGCTTAATCTAGTCCCACCCCCAAATTCCCATAGAGATCCATTCAAATGCAGAGAGGTTATAGTATTGCTTCTAAGAGTACCTGAAAATAAGATATCTAGAGTCTTTTGATATCCTTTTATACCCAGTCATGATGGCACACCTGGCTGTTACCTGTGGAATGTTCCAAACAGGTGTTTTTTGAACTTCCCAGTCTTTTTTTTTTGCCCATGTTCCAGCTTTTTTGGAATGTGTTGCAGGCATCAAATTTGGAATTTGCGTATATTTACAAAAATCAATAAAGTTGATATGGTAAAACATTAAATATCTTTGCTTTGTACTGTTTATATATGTAAAATATAATTTACAAATCAATGCTTTCTGTCTTTATATGTATTTTACATACTGTCCCAACTTTTTGGGAATTGGGGTTTGTATGTTCAGCAATGTCTTTTCATTGTTACATCAGTGTAAGGCATTAAAATATGGGGCATGTGATCTCTCTTACCAGCTTTGCCATGGCTGAGGAGGACAACAGCACATTGTGAACAACCTAAATTAGTTTGTTGGGCTTGTTATAACCGTGGTCACCTTGGAGACTGTTGGAACCCACTTGAATGTTTCCATTTCTAATATTTGTTGTTGCCTCTCCACAGAAGGGACAGGGGCAGACCCTCACAGACCTAAAAAAATAAATTAAAAAAAAGGTCAGGCTAAACTCGCATAACTAAAGCTCAACAGTCGCAGTTCTCTTGAGGAAGAAAGAGTTGTGGGTTTTCATGTAAATGCCTGTTCTACACAACCTTTTATGTTGATAATGGGCATGAGTCAGGCTTGAGTGACTGTGAATGACTTATGTGACGTAAACCAAATACTGGAAAAGTGGAATATATTTTGGCTCATAGAAGGGTGTTTGGTGCGGCCTACTGTCTAAAGTCAATAGATTTTTTTTGGTACTGAAGCAAAAGTGCACTATAGAAAAATAAGGAAAAGCCAGCACTCACAAAAATGTTCAACCTTGTAGATCTTTTTACATATTTTTAGGCACTTGTCTGTGTAGTACGGATGCGTTTCGGCTAAGTGTGTCACATGGCAGTAGCCGAAACACGTCCGTGCTATACAGACTGCTATACAAGTGCCTAATAAAATGTAAAAGGATCTACAAGGATTGAACATTTTTGTGAGTGCTGGCTTTTCCTTATTTAAAAAATATATATTTTGGCTGTAGTAAAAGAGATGCATATTAGCATGTGTACATATAATCTGTACATATAAACAGATATGTGGAACACTGTAGTTCATTTGTGTATCCACAGTATAATCCACATATCTGCAGGAGAAGAGTTTCTTTAAATATGAGGGTTCCAACAGAACAACTGTATTGGTGGGTCTGGTAGGCAGTGGCCTTAAATGAATTCCCATCATCCATGTCTGTGCAACCTGAGTCCCTTTCCACCCAGCCTCTTCCGTTGGCTGGCCACATCAGGTAAACAGGATGTGCATAAAGGGTGAGATAGAATCATGCACAGTATCAGGTATCATGAATGCCCCTACTGTCTCAACTGAGGGGCCTCATTTGTTGCATCTATTTTAAGAGAAGAATGATCTCTGTATGATCTCTGTTTTCGTATATGTACAGACGACACCATCAGTGGCCTACAGGACAGCCTCCCTACTGAATATGTTTTAGCAGATCCAAACTTTCCGGAATGGTGGATACTTCTTCCCACCTCTTTCTATCCAGATCCACACAGGACCAGACATGAGATTGGATAGTGTGTCTTTTTCAGTAGGGGCACAATATGGTGCCACAAACAGAAGGTGCCATTTTCTTTTGATAACATACAGTCTCCCTTGAGCCAGGTAAGTATAAAATAGGTAAGCAAAAATCAAGGGCCCTTGAAGTTTACCTTCTGTAAGGTACTTTATGGAATTTACAAGATGAACCAGGTCAGTTCCAGTTTATATGGGAATCAACCATATGCTTTGCTAATCACAAAGAAACCACAAATTGCTCATATTCAAGCTAGTGTTTTTATATATGCTCTTCAAAAAAAGAAAGTATACAAATCAAAATATTGAGTATGTTCCCATGTGTCAGGGGTGTCTAACTAAATTCCCAGGGTGCCACAGTGTCTGTAGGTTTTTGTAGTTTCCTTTCAATCAGCTGGCAGTTAAGGTGTGTGGATTCTTTAGCCAATCAATGACTTACTGTAAATGAACCACTGGGGCGGAAACACCCCGAAAACAAGCAGACACTGGATGGGAGTTTGACACCTCTGCCACGTGTAATCCAAATATTATTCAATGAACATGGTATCTTCACTATTAAAGATAGCATGTGTATATGACTCACCTTCTGGCCTAGAGTTGCAAACCTGATACAATTAGTACTGTTACTACCCAGATTTGCTTCATTCAAGTTTTCATTGGTGCTTGATTTATAATTATTGATCTGTTGCTCTGTCATTGGTTTAATTTAATTTGACATTTGTACCATTTCAGTGGATTAATGGCACAGAAGAGATTAAAGTGTGGAAATTTGGAGTGGTTAAAAATACAGACATACTTAAAGTGGAACTAGATAGCCTCTAACTGTTCAGACCCTCTGTTAGCACAGTGGTAATTTCTTTCTTTAATTTCCATTTTAATCAATGTCTACTTGTTAACTTGCTAAATATATATCAACTCCAGTATTTTCCAATGTAACTATGGCTAAACACAGGCTGAACGGTGAACGCTAGGACACCAGACAAATTCCATTCTCACTTTTAAGAGCTCTAAATATGAGCATTAACTCCCCTTTATGTTCTTTTAATTGGTAGTTTGCCATTTTAGCTATTTAATCTTTTTAAGCGGACCCTAACCCGCAGTGTAAGTCAACCTGAAATGAAGAGCATAAACAAAAACAGGAGAGAGGCACTGGTCATAACTGCCATAGGCAGTTTTATTCTATATAATTATTTTTAAATACAGCCACCAGCTATCCACATCCTGACATTTTGCTTACATGCCTTTGTCACGCGTGAGGTTAATGTCAGGAGTAGACAGCTATTGGCTGTCAAAGGGAGGGGCCTGCCCACTGGCTTGGGTTCAAGAAGCCCTCAGCCAGCACTTCATGCATCAGTGCCAAACCATTAATGAAAAAATAATTGAGAGACCATAAGTCTGCACTCAATTAATATTGATGCCGCAGGCCTGGAACCCTGCTCCTCTGCCAAAAACCAGCTTCTCTTCTACATGAGTGGTTATTTACGAGCAGGAACTATGCTATCTAATACCAAAATTAAAGTTCCTCTGCTGTGAGCGGCCAATGCCTTTATAGCATTGTAGTTCTTAGGTTATACAGTAGAAGATGCTGTCACACCACCGTCCAGTGTCATTCAGTAACCTAGAGTTTCTGCTGTTTAGAGGATGTCCTTGCTGTGCCTCCAGCAAGAACATATCCAGTAAATGTTCACCTTATTGAATGGGGGTGATGGGCCATTGGCATTTAGAGCCCGAGTACCAGACATAGTGAAGGAAAGACATTGCTTCTTGCTCCTTGCAGTCTGTCTTATACTTGTGATATTTTTCAATAGTGTGTCCTCTTTTCCCAAGTAGGCATACTTTTCTTCAATTTAGGGCCAGGGACCTTTCAGCTGAAGATCAGAGGGTGTCCCCTGTTCACAATACTGTAATACTGAGAGATAACCTCTACACTATTTTCAGATAAAATCACTGCCTTGTTTACCACCATGTTAAGATAGGACCCAAGAGAAAAAAAAACCCACTCAGTGGAATTTATGGTTTTACAGGGCACAGACATTATGTCTTTATGTTCTAAAGTGTGCAGAGAGTGACGTTTTGTGCAAACACCTGGAGTCTGGTATGGCTACTCTTACAGCAAATTATGAAGTCACTGAGTGTCTACCTTCTCTCAGGTGCTTACACACCTTAGAACAGCTCTTCTGACATGTTCATTTCAACAGCAATGACCGATTTCAGTTGACAATCTAATTTGTTTGCATCGCACAGCCCCATCTGGTACAAATAACTTGGATGGCAGTTCTAGGGAAGCGTCTCCTTCAAGCTGATTGGCATAATTTTTTCCCCCAAATATACCAGAAGCACTGGTTGGGCCTTTCAACACTACTTTCTCTGAAATGTCTAAATTAATATAACACTCCAGGCACAGAACAACCCCCCCCAAATACATCCTCTACTGTGCACATTAACTATCAGCCTCTGAGATTGTGCGGTATGTTTGCACGAACAGACATGTGGTTTCAATAGAAAATTGGGCTGGCTTGTCAGAAACGCTTTCCACACCCCCTCCCTTGAATTCGGGCAAGGCCGGTGGGGACAGCGGCACTAGACTTAACTAAAAAGAATCCCCTGATTAAATACCAGATTCAGAGCATGAGAGGTACCATGAAAAACTTTCAAGTGATGACAACAACTTGGAGCAGGAGATTCACTTGGAGATGGCTGATGTAATGCATTGAGTGCTGTTCAAGCACATTTTTTATTTTAAAAAATCTTGAAATGTAAATTTATACAGTGCAGTCCAAAAGTATTTGGACAGTGACACATTTTTTGTTGTTTTGGCTCTGTACTCCACCACATTGAATTTGAAATGTAACAGGTTAAAGTGCAGACTTTCAGCTTTAATTTGAGGGTGTTTACATCCAAATCGGGTGAACCATGTAGCAATTGTAGCCCTTTTTATACATTGTCCCCCCATTTTAGGGAACCAAAAGTAATTGGGAAAATAACATAAACCTAAATAAAGTCATAATATTTAATATTTGGTTGCATATTCTTTGCATGCCATGATTTGCTGATGACCCAACAACATCAAAAGACTCTTGATATATTATTTTCTGGTACTATAATACTATAACCTCTCTGCATTTGAACGGATCTCTTTGGGAATTGGGGGGTGGGACTAGATTAAGCTGTAAATTACACGGGAATAGTATGGAACACATGGTTGGCTCAATCGCTGCAAGTCATCAAGGGTCTGAGGTATCAAACGAGCCTCAAACCATCACTCTGCTGCCAGATATGCAGTAGATATGGATGGATCACCTTAAGGGGCTCTTCTCCTGACTTATTTTTCCACAAAGTTCAATAGGAAACTTAATCAGGAGAAACAACCTTTCAATTGATCCATTCAGATCTACTGTTCCATTTCAAATCCAATGTGCTGGAGTACAGAGCCAAAACAACTAAAAATGTGTCACTCTCCAAATACTTTTGGACTGCACTGTATATCAACTATACAGTACCCTGTGCACAGCACTGCTATTCTCCTGGGTGCAAGCCAGTGGAGGAGGGATCAAAGTCAAGAATGTACAAATCTGGCGCAATCCAGTAGCTAGCATATACAGTAGATAGACATTGTATTAATGAACTACATGATAAAGATAAAACCATGGAACAAACAATGCGTTTCGAATCAACGTTCACACCATGGTTTTTATCTTTGTGAAATTTTATCTCAGGGTGTTACTAGATTAAATGTCACTGGATTATACCTCAAACAGAATTAATTTAAAATCTCAATTGTGAGTTTATAGTGCCCAGTAGCTGATGGACAATGACCTTCAAGAGGTTATTTCATTCTGTAGGCTTTAGCACCATGCAGCAAGGTAAGCAGAATGCTTGCGCCTCTGAGCACACGCTAAAACATTAATTATTTCCTGCCACGCGTTTAAGTCTCCAAAGCAGTCATAAAATATAATGTATGACATTGGCGTTTATGGCTGGCGAAACTTTGAGTCCGGGGCATTGGTCATCTTGTACCCATTACCTCAGTAAATCAAGTTGCCTTATATTCCGATGGAAGCCTGTAGTGCTGTTTGCCATTAGAGAAACAAGGCCATCCATTCATCACCGACCTGTCAGTCTGGCAGACGGCATGTGGCTGAGGTGTGCAAGAATTCAACATCCCTCCCCTTCTCCCAAACTCCCTTTATTGTGGTCGCTGTTTGCTGTCTTGATTTTAATTCTTCTCATTAACTTATCTTAAACATAGTCATAAAATCTATTAGGAGTAGAGAAGTTGACATATGATTGTGAATTTAACAGTGCCAGACAGGCATATCATTAACGTTGTACATGGGGGGAAAAGTGCAACCTGTCACAAAAATGCATAACTGGATATCTTTGTACTGACTGCAAAATGGTAAAAGGCAAAAATAAAAATAAAATTTTTTATAATTTATTTTGTACTACATATGTAGCCTATTTATACTACGCTGCCTCCTGGTATGAATGTAGAACATCCTTGGCATCCCTTGAAGTCAGGTCATTAGGCATAATCGCTATATATAAGAATGACAGTTCAAGTAATTGCTGCCCAATTGAGATGAAAGCCTTTGTGTGTTTGTGCAATTAATAACTGCAATTGGTGAATGTTTTCCATACATGTTAAGAAAACCGATTTGGTGATACATATTGTTAGAGATAGCTTGTTCAGGCCAACAGGTTTTATTACTCATTTTTAAAACCAATTTGGGGCAAAATCAAACATAGGCTGTAATATATTTCACAGGGTAAAAACCAATTATGTAGTACACTACTTCTAAAAAAATTTGGGACAAAAGATGTTTCTCTAAAGATGTTAAAACAAAAGTGAAAAGTACAAAAACCTAAATCTTGCCTAGTTGCCACCCGTTTATAACAGGTTGTTATGCAGTAGCATATTTATTAACAATAAAATGCAACCAAAAATGAATAAAAATATGGACAATTCAATCTATAAACCCCAATTCCAAAAAGGATGGGACAGTATGTAAAATGCACATAAAAGCAGAAAGCAGTGGTTGGCTAAATGGCTGTAAGTCATCAAGGGTCTGAGGTATCAAACGAGCCTCAAACCATCACTCTGCTGCCAGATATGCAGTAGATATGGATGGATCACTTGGTTTGAGGGTTGTTTCTCCTGACTTATTTTTCCATAAAGTTCAATATTAAAATGAGTCAGAAAAAACAAAAGTGATCCATCCATATCTACTGCATATCTGGCAGCAGAGTGATGGCTTGAGGCTCAATTGATACCTCAAACCCTTGATGACTTACAGCCATTTAGCCAGCCGTGGGTTCCATACTATTCCTGTGTAATTTACAGCTTAATCTAGCCCCACCCCGCAATTCCCATAGAGATCCATTCAAATTCAGAGAGGTTATAGTATCGCTTCTAAGAGTACCAGAAAATAAAATATCAAGTCTTTTGATATCCTTTCATACACAGTCATGATATCATCACCTGTTTACTTGTGTAATGTTCCAAATAGGTGTTTTTTGAACTTCCCAGTCTTTTTTTTCTTTTTTCTCCCCTGTCCCAACTTTTTTGGAACGTGTTGCAGGCATCAAATTCAGAAATAGCATATTTTTACAAAAATCTATAAAGTTGATAAGTTAAAACATTAAATATATTTTCTTTGTACTGTTTTCAATTAAATATATGAAAAATAAAATTTACAAATCACTGCTTTCTGCTTTTATGTGCATTTTACACACTGTCCCAACTTCTTTGGATTTGTGGTTTGCATAATTGCCCATTAGTTTTCACTGTTGGTGTAAATAGCTTTACAAACACTGTACTATTTGTGTAATACATAATAAATCAAATACTTGTTCAAATAGGCTACTATTAATAAACCCATTTAAAATACAGTATTGGAATACAGCATTTTAAAATCCCTCTGGTCTGATTTACTAAGGCCTTCAGTATGTGAAAACCTTTTAGCATGGCAAAACTAATAACACAACCAACGTTTGGTGCATAGCAAATGCCTTGACCAAACATCGGTCATATTATTGGTTTTGCATGTGCTAAAGGGTTTTGCACATGCTAAAGGGTTTTGCGTGTGCTAAAGAGCTAAGGTATTGAAATTCTTCACAGATTTTTGGAATAGCCACAAGCAGCCTCAACATACAGCTATATTAATGCAAAACACAATGAAACTATTCCCCCATGCATTTACAGTCAAACTGTTCATGATTCTGATAATTAATTGTAATGTAATGAGTGACTACAAAAAATAGCCTTTTTGAAAAGCATTTGTTGAACATATTTTAAACATCCAATTTGATGTGTTTACATTTAACTGAAAAAATACAAATTCATATAATATCAACATTTTAAACATTGTATTTGAAAATACTGCAAAGATGTCTATAAATACTATAAATACTAATAAATATAATATTAATTTGATCCAGGGCTGTTTAGAACCCAAATAAATATTTTACAAACACCTATAGGCTACAAATATTTTATTTTGGATACAAAATAATGATTAAAATTGATGAGGAAAACAATCAATAAAAATCACAACCTAGCACAGCAATAGTAAATTTAATGACCAAGGTAACCTTAACCTGGACACATCGACAATGGTGCCAAACTAACACCATAACACCAGACTACTTTATGACCATAATATAGCCTACCATAAAATGCCAAATATTCTTGCCAGTGTCTCAAGGGATATTTACTGACACACTGAATAGGCTATCACCAGAGATTATTTTTGAATTTTGTATTTATTTAATTTAGTTTTATGGTATATGTCTGTTCACCTGATTTTGCCTTTTCTGTTTACGCCTGACATGTGTCTATAGCCTACCCATGTGAACTGAGAATTCCTATTTTAACAGTATTTCCTAAATTAAGGCCACTCACATAAACGGAAAAGCTGCTTTCAAACAGCAGCAATTTGTTCTGAACAAAAAAAAAAAATGCTACAGTGTAAAAATTTTAAAGGGTCAGCAATCACGTAAAAGGGGATTGCCGTGGGGGTATAGCTGCCTTCCGGTCGCCTAGTCACTGAAGGGAAGACAGTAGGCTACATTGGGCGCTTCAGATGTTGCACATACGCCATCTTCTAGCAAGCTGGTGTAAATACAACTCTAGGACAAATTTAGCAAAACATTATTGTTCAAAATCTTGAACATAAAAACATGTATCCTTTGACAGCGGGTAAACTACCACATATTCCCATGCTCATTTAATAGCGGGTGTTTTATCACACTTGCCCTAATTTCAAGAGTAAAATTATAACGTATCATATAGCTTAAATATAAATTATCAGGGACATCAAACCAATCCGATTTAGGAGGTTCTGAAATTAACGAGTTTTACGTTCTGCACTCAGACCACAATAAATTCACGTATGGGAGTAAACATCTGAAATCCAACACGACAGAGGTATTTGAACAAATCGGAAGTGCGCATCCATTTTCATGATAACAAAACGTAAAAGTCCCGTATTGAGTGGCATTAGTCTAAACCAATGAAATGGCCTCTACTCCTTTGGTTTCCAGTAGCAATGTTGGGCGGGGTTACTTATGTGTAGCTTCAAGATGGCGGATGCGGTGTTTTGAGGAAAGGACATTGGCTGGTAAAACATTTTTTTTAAATCCTCTAGAAAATAGAAAAGTCAATATTTATAGTGAATGCTCGCGCGTTTCAGTATTTTTTTGTAAGAAGAAGTTGCAAGGATGAAAGGCAAGGAACGTTCGCCTGTGAAAAAACGCTCAAGGGCCGTGGATGACATTCGAGACAGGGGAGGAAGCCACCCAACTAGCAAGAAAATGGGGGCTCTTTCGGTGTCTGGTGGCAGCAACAACGGGAACAGTTCGACCAAAGGCGACGGTGGCTCGGCTCGGAGGAATTTACTCGCTGAAAAGCGTGAAAGTCGGGACTTCGATGGTCATGTTTCCAGTCGTACTGGGAGTAACCACGGCTACAGCAACGTTGCTGCTAGCTCGAGCAACAAGAACCACACAAACCTTACTCTCGAGCTCGCCACTACAAGGACCAATGCGCGTGTGGAACAGCGGCCTTCCCTCCCAAGTAACGAAAGTGAGTACAAGACACTTAAAATTAGTGAGTTGGGCTCACAGTTGAGTGATGAGGAAATAGAAGATGGACTCTTTCACGAATTCAAAAAATTTGGAGACGTGAGTGTTAAAATAAGCCGCATTGGCGATGAGAGGGTGGCGTTTGTGAACTTTAGGCGACCGGAAGATGCCAGGGCAGCCAAACATGCCCGGGGGAGATTGGTGCTTTATGACCGACCTTTAAAAATTGAAGCCGTGTACATGAATAGGAGGAGGAGTCGCTCTCCCATTGAAAAGGATACTTATGCAACAGTGGCAGGGCATAGGCATTTGCATGCCCAGCGACCTTTGTCCCCGACAGGCCTGGGATACAGAGACTACAGGCTGCAGCAGTTGGCATTGGGTCGCCTTCCCCCACCCCCACCACCACCCCTGCCCAGAGACCTTGAGAGGGAAAGGGAGTATGCTTTTTATGAAGCCAGGGCACGCCCTGCTTACATTGCAGAGCGTGCTGCTTTTCATGAAGAGGACCTCATCTCCCCAGAAGATGACCAGAGAGCTAACAGGACATTGTTCCTGGGCAACCTGGATATCACTGTCACTGAGAATGACCTGCGGAGGACGTTTGACAGATTTGGCGTGATCACAGAGGTGGACATCAAGCGGCCCAGCCGAGGGCAGAGCAGCACTTACGGGTTTCTTAAGTTTGAGAACCTGGACATGGCACACAGAGCCAAGATCAGCATGTCCGGCAAAGTGGTATGCCGCAACCCTATCAAGATCGGTTACGGCAAGGCCACGCCCACCACCCGGCTGTGGGTGGGGGGACTGGGCCCTTGGGTCCCCCTCGCTGCCCTGGCGAGGGAGTTTGACAGGTTTGGCACCATCAGGACTATTGACTATAGAAAAGGGGACACCTGGGCCTACATTCAGTATGAAAGCCTGGATGCTGCTCAGGCGGCGTGCACCCACATGAGAGGCTTCCCCCTGGGTGGCCCAGAGCGCCGGCTCAGGGTAGACTTTGCTGACACAGAGCACCGCTACCAGCAGCAGTACCTGCAGCCTTTGCCGCTGCCCCACTACGACATTGTTGCAGAATCCTTTGTCCACCGTGCCGCTCCTGATGTCCTGAGGGTCAGAGAGAGGACTCCGCCACCTCTGCATTTCCGGGAGAGAGAGCTCTATCCTACTGCGGAGTGGGCGGCCCCGGCAGTCAGGGAGCGGGTGCGGGCCGTGGCGGCGGCGGCAGCGGCTTTCGAGCCCCTGGAACATCTTGAGCGTGAACGGCGGCCACGTGAGGCCTGGTCCCTGGAGAGGGAGCGTGAGCTGCAGAACCGAGACCAGACTCGCAAGCGGCGGCTACTAGAAGACAGCCGGCACCTGGAGCGCTCACCAGACAGCAGCGAGCGCACCCGCCGCCGTCACTGCCCCTCCCTGGAGCGCAGCCCGGGAGGCAGCAGCAGAGACGGGGGTCGATATAGCGACTCTGAGCGACCCCTGCGCCCAGAGCGGCCCTCTCCAGCCAGGGAGCGCCATTCCAGCTTGGACCGGGCACCCGCGGAGAAGAGAATGAAGACCCTTGTTGTAGTGGAAGCGGCAACCGGGCTCGGCGGGGTGGCCAACGCGGAGCGGGAGCGCAAGCGCAAAATCAGCGAGACCTGCAAAAGCCCAGCTAAGAAAGAGGAGCGCTTTGACGTGGGCTTCTCCAAAGGAGCGCAGCTAGCGAAGCAGGAAGGTGTAGGACAGAAGCTGAGCCTGGCCTGGCAGGGCATGCTGCTACTGAAGAACAGTAACTTCCCCTCCAACATGCACCTTCTGCAGGGGGACCTGGGCGTGGCCACCAGCCTGCTGATCGATGGCTCCACGGGTGGAAAGGTGGCCCAGCTGAAAATCACCCAGCGCCTGCGCCTGGACCAGCCCAAACTCGACGAGGTGACGCGCCGCATCAAAGTGGCAGGCCCCAGTGGCTACTCCGTCCTCCTGGCTGTCCCAGGCAGCTCAGATGAGGGATCGTCTGCGTCGGACCAGGCGGCCTCCACCCAGCGACCACTGAGGAACCTGGTCTCCTACCTAAAGCAAAAACAGGCAGCGGGAGTCATCAGTCTGCCCGTGGGCGGCAGCCGCGACAAAGACAACGCTGGAGTCCTCCACGCCTTCCCTCCCTGTGATTTCTCCCAACAGTTCTTGGATTCCTCTGCAAAAGCCCTCGCCAAAACCGAAGAGGACTACCTGGTCATGATCATTGTCCGTGGAGCGTCGTAAAATGTAAAAAGGGGAGGAAAAAAAAATTATTATAATTTATCTGCAACAGTGCATGTGGTCTTTTCTGCATTATGGGATATTGCAATTGTATATGTCCAGGTTTTCTTTCCCCCCCCAAAAGGCGTTCCATAAAGGAAATATGGAACTTAGGGCCTGATTTACTAAGACCTTTTCCATGTACGAAATCTGTTAGCACATGCAAAACTAGGGTTGGGTGATGGATTGCAATGATAATCTAATGCAATAACGGCAGATGCCACCATGTGGGGTATTGTCTTTATTTTGATTTTGATTTTTTTAATTTATTTTTTTATACCTGATGCAGTAGTAACGTAAACAGGCCGTGAAATGCTTCCGGGGTAAAAAAACGTCACCACTGTTATCTATTGCGTGTTGATAAGATGGCTAATCGGCAGCAAGGCGTTGCAGCTTCCATGTGATTGACACAAACGCATCACATGATCACATGGAAGCTGTACAATCTTGCTGCTGATTGGCAGTCTTATGAACACCCAGTAGATATCAATGGTGGGCTGTCTTCCATTATGCATACCTACATACTAGTTAGTACACATGGCAAGTATGCATAATGGAACACAACCATGATGTTTTTTTTTCCCGGAAGCATTTCACATGGCCTCTGAAGTTCGGATGTTTACTACTGCATCAGGTATAATTAAAGAAAAAAAGACTAAAATAATGGTGGCGATGGCTGTTATTGCATTCGATAATTAACGTTGCACTATATCGCCCAGCCCTACGCAAAACCCAATACCATGACCAATGATTGGTCATGGTATTTGTTTTGAACCACTCATTATTTTATTAGATTTGCCGGTGCTAAAATGCTAAAGCACATGCTAAAGGTCTTAGTGTAGCTATTTTGGCATTCACTTGTAAAAATGTTTCTTATTTGTCAAGATGCTTGGTCTTGAGGCATAATTTGCTTGAGAGATTTGGTTGTACACTCACATTATGGTCAGATTTACTGGTTTAAGGAAGGCATTACAAAGGAAGCTAAATTGTTTGAAGTCAAAGCGTAATGAAATACAAAATAACCAGTAAACTTTTTGGTTTTTCTTCACATAAATATAATGTTTAGAATTTCTGCCCCAAATGAAATGCTCACAGTTTAATCTTAAATATAAATTTATATTAAATTGCACAAATTCCACTTTGGCTATATACTTAATCTAAACTATGTAATTTTGAACCCTTTGTGGTTAAATTACTCTGCTAGACAACCTGTAACTGTCACTTCAGAATTAGGGTGTTGGCAAAGCCTGGGTTCTCATCCATTAATTCTGATTCACCAGTCATGTACATTTTTTTAATGGAATATTAAGTTTGCAAGAGTTGTGTAAAAAGAGCTTATTTTTGTAAAGTTGTGACTGGCCTAAGATTCATTATCCCATAATGCATAAGGTTTTCCATTACGTGGGTGTGAATGTTTTTTTTAACACAACCAAGTTTATTGTAATGTATTTGCTTATGCAACTGACAGTTGGTATTATACAGCCTATATTTTGTTAATCAACATGCAAATCATATTTTCTTTCCCAGTTGATCAATGTGTAACTGAAAAATTCAGCTATAATTTGCATCTAAATCTGAATCTACAGGACCTCTCACATTTGCCATCCTTTTGCTGGATGAACCTTAGCTTAAGTTATTTGTACAGATGCAAGGCTATGCTGAACATTGCGGTAGAATTGGATTCGTTTTTGATTTTAAAAAACCAAAACAAAAAAACCCCAGTTATTTTTAAATGCTGGAGGTTGAAGTGCTCAGTCAAGCGTGGAGTGTGTGACAAGGCTTTATGTGATCATTTATTTGATTTAAGTAAAAATCAAGTAAAACAATTTAATTTGCGATAAAAAATATAAATTAATATACATTTAATAGATTATTTTTTAATCACAGGTTATTTCAAATTAACTCTTTCTCATGAAACATTTGATCAGAAACTAAATGTGAAAACTGACTCCACGTCTGCTTCATCAGAATTGGATCAAAGTGCTTGTGAGTTTGTTACTGCAATTTTGTTCACTAAGGTTAATGTCGCAAGAAGATTACTCAACCATTGTCACCAGTCATCAAGCATACAGAAAATATGGTGTGCATAGAGGCTGCTAAATCTATTGGTGCATACAATACTTTGTATCCCCTGATAGACCGTCTGAACCGGAATACTGTTGCAGTTCAGAGGATTTTTAATTGAACCCAAGAAACCTTTCTTGTAGCTGAATGGTCTTAATAGTACCTGCTTGATTTTATGTACAGCGGTGGCTATATTAACAAGTTTCCTCTGAATAACCCACATTATGGCTCAGAATCCAACAAGCATTTAAAAAATGTTTTATTTGGGCTTGGCACCAGTAATGCCCAAGATAAATGTTGAAGGTCAACAAGGTTATGTTTGCAGTAACAAAAGTTCTTGAACATGTGTTAACTGAGCGAAAGGTTCACAAAACTAAATCCTAGATTTTGTGTCCCTTTTCATATGCATGAAAGTACTAGTTTGAAACACCCATGTATGAAAATAATTCTGCGCTTCAAGTCAAGAACTGTCTGAAAGAATGAGAGACATTAGTTGGAATTGGCTCTTGGTGTAGTCAGTTAGCTCGCCACTTAAAATTCAAAAAGAAAATTCAGACGTAATTATGGCTTTTTATTAACAGGTGGCCTGCTAAAGTCTCGTGTACATTTGTGTATGGGAGACTTTGAAGGTCTTTAATGGCGCTTGTCTAATCTGGTTATAATTGATAAGCATAATTGGCACAGAGTTGTGTCTTAGTAGGCACTGAGTACTGGGCAGGAAGGCCTTTGAAATATCGGGTTACACATCTCAGTATTCCAAAATGATTGAAATCCCTACCAGAAAAACTATCCTTCAAAAAGTGCACGATCACTGATTGGTCTATCCCACAGAATGTCCGAATAGGGTAAATAAGAGTGGTGAAATATATGCTTTTGAGTGCCTTTTTGAGTAAATATTCTCATTATGGTTATTGACATTTCTCAGCAACCAGATGTTAATTTTGATTATTCGTGTGAAACTGTCATCAGTGGCAGTACATTACTGTTATCTAATGTTTAAGGCCCCTATTTTGATGTTCACTTAAAAGAAACTTGGTTTTTAACATCACTACACTCCTATAACTTTTTTTTTTTTGATAACATGTTTATTTTTTGAGAACACAGTTGCTTCTGGAATGAGTTTGTGCTGTATGTTTTATTTTCAGTGTGTTTTAAGCCTGCCACCAAACATTTGAACCGGACAATTGAGATATGGGCTTCATGTTTGGTGCATGTTAATTGATAATGCGTTTCAAACCAGTTTTAGATTGTATGCCAGGTTGCATTTTGTTCCCCATGGATAATGTTCGGAATGCCCTAAATAATGTACAATCACATTCTTAGCCACTTGTCGGTGCCATTGCCCATTTTTGTTTTAGGTTAATTTTGAAATAACTTCTAACCATACTTGAATATTGTAATTTAAAAAAGATTGTTGTCAGATTTCGATATTAGGTGCAATCAAATGTTGTTTAAAATGTCTGTATTCTTCCTCTGAAATGTTCTTCAGCTCCAAGCAAGCCACGCAGAACTGGATAACCAATACCACCTTGGACTTTCTGTGCCTGGGAACAACCAAAAAAAAAAAAAGCTTGTGTAAAATCATACAGGAGCATTTCTGATGAGGCATGGAGAAAGCTTTCCATATAGTATTTGTGCATTTTCACTAAGAGAGCAGCTTAAAAGTTGTGTAACTGCATTTGTGATGCCAGTTTTCCGTGTTTTAAGTGGGAAAAAATGACCTTTTGCTTTGTGCTGTGTACACCTGATTTCTGGAGAAAAAAAATTGAGGAAACCGTCTGTGCACCTATGCAGCTAAGAAGTAGCTGTTCACACACACAAAAAAAAAAGTGCACATGCACTTAATTGATTTTGTTTCAGTATCAATAAATTGTCTTTCTCTTGAGGAAAAAAAAAACATGTTTCTGCCTTGGAAGTGAGTTGAAGACACCCATTCTCTGACCCTTGTTGTGTTGCGAAGGAATTGTTGCCGTACTTTAAAAGGCCGCCGGTCTGCGAGCGAGAGAAAGAAAAACGCACCTTTTCAGTCCAGGAAGGAGAGAAAATAGAAAGAGTGAGAGCAAGGCAAAGCCATCTTTCAGTGTTGTTCATCAGTGTTGTCCCTCTTACCCTTTTCGAAGAGTTTCTGATGTTCTCATGGTACATGCCTGCTTGCCGTCGCCTGCTGCATCGTCCGTCCGTCCGTCCCCCCGCGGAGCGCGGAGGGGCGGATTTCACGTGTTGCCACCGCACCCTGGTCCTAGAGCCGGGTCCTACTCTGCAGTGCCAACACAGCAGGAAGGTGTGCCAGTGTAATTGGAGAACGGGGCTGGAGAGTCAGGTGCCCCGACAGCCAGTTACCTCCCAGTGTGTTGTCGTTGGTCCCAGTCGACTTGTCCCGGGTGGTGAGGGGGGGGGGGGGGGTTTCCTCCTCGGTCCCAAATGTTTGGCACCTGCAGTGCCCGTTTCCTCCTTTGAGCGAGGGAATAGACCTGATGGCGTCTGTACACACACAAGCGGGGGCGTGCACGCTGTTTACAGGGGTAGTAGACCAATGCCTCTACTGCCAGCGCCAGCACTGCCGAGAGAGTAACGTTTAAGAGTCGGTTCCTCCCCCCCACAACAAGGTGGATCCCATTCCGACATCCTGTCTCCGGTTCCTGTGAGGAGCAGTCATTTATCAAATTTTTCTGCTGTTTGGTTTGTGTTTTCTCCAGTTATCATTTGATTTTTGTTCTCGTTCTAAAGCCTTGAAGGAAGAGGATTTTCCTGGGTCAGGGCTAGGAGTTTGGTTTACGTTTTCCTTTGTTGTCCTTGTTTTGATTTGGAGGGGCCCAGCCGGCCTACTGTGCCAGTACTCCTTTCCTCTCCAGTGCATGAGCCCTGCTGGCTGCGGTTTCCCCTGCAACCCCAGCACACTGCCCACCCATCTGTGCAACAGCATCTTCTGCTCGGTGTCTCATGTGAACAGGGGAATTGTACAAAACAAAAAACATAATCACTTTGATTTTCTGTACAGGGATCCATATTTTTTGTTTTTTTGTTTTTTCTATCTATAATTTTTTTATTTTTAAAAACACCCTAATTGAAAACCCATCCGACCAGGAATTGAAGTGAGTTTTCACTGACGTCGATCTAAAAGCAAGAGGAATGACCTTGTGAATTTTGCGTACGGGGATCTGTGTTGCCCACCTCATGGGGACACCTGTTCTGCTGTATCAGTGGTCCTCTCTTCCTCCTCTCCCGCTGGAGGACCTGTGTGACCCTTTCCTCTTGCTTGGTGGTGACCTGGAGGCAGCTGCTGGGTGTGGCCACAGCCTCGGCACACGCAGGAAAGTACACGTCAGGTAATGTGTGATGAAATCCAGGGATTGTGATGGCCTTCGGCTGCAGAGGTGCGTATGGTGTAGACCTATCATTCCCCTGTGGTTAAAAAAAGTTACAAGTGTATCACATGCAATATAATTTGTTTTTATAGAATTATTTTTTACGAAGTGAGCTACACCTGAGTTTGATGACATTTACTCAGCAGTCCCTGTATTTTGGAATTAACTGATGGGGGGCTGGCAGATGTAGCCACCAGGAAAATAGTCACATGTCACTTTTGTATTTTATTTTTACAGTATTGCTTGATATACAGTGCCTTCCACTATTATTGGCACCCCTGGTAAAGATGAGTAAAACGGGTTATAAGAAATTCACTGTTTGGTGAATTAGCTTAATGTCACAATGAAAAAAAGAAAAGAAAAATCCAACCTTTAATTGAAGTAAAGTCATTCTGCGGAAAAAAATTCCTCCAAGAAATAATTGTTTTTAACCAAACCACGTGTGCCACAATTATTGGCACCCTTGCATTTATATATAGAATAAAGTAATCTTACTCTTACAAGCGATAATATAACATCTCTGCATTTGAATGGATCTTTATGGGAATCGGGGGGTGGGACTAGATTTAGCTGTAAATTACACTGGAACAGTATGGAGCACATAGTTGGCTAAATGGCTCTAAGTCATTGAGGGTCTGACGTATCAAACAAGCCTTAAACCATCACTGCTGCCAGAAATACAGTAGATATGGATGGATAACTTGAAGGGTTTCTTCTCCTGACTTATCTTTCCATAAAAAAATCAATAGTTCAATAGGAACATTTGTCAGGAGAAGAAACCCTTCAAGTTATCCATCCATATCTACTGTATTTCTGGCAGCAGAGTGATTGTTTAAGGTGCGTTTGATATGTCAGCCCCTCGATGACTGAGAGCCATTTAGCCAATCATGTGCTCCATACTGTTCCAGTGTAATTTACAGGTAAATCTAGTCCCACCCCCCAATTCCCATAGAGATCCATTCAAATGCAGAGACGTTATAGTATCGCTTGTAAGAGTACCAGAAAATAAGATATCACGAGTCTTTTGATGTTGTTCGGTCACAGACATCAGGAAGTCATGGCATGCAAAGGATATGTGACCAAATATAAAATATTTTTACTTTATTCTATATATAAATGCAGGGGTGCCAATAATTGTGGCACATGTGGTTTTGTTAAATAATTATTTCTTGATGAGGGATTTTTTTTTCTCATAATAAATTCACTTCAATTAAAGGTTGGATTTTTTCAGTGTGAGATTAAGCTAATTCACCAAACAGTGAATTTTTTATAATCCTTTTTACTCATCATTACCAGGGGTGGCAATAATAGTGGAGGGCACTGTATGTCCATTGTGGCATGTAACTGAGTTCAGATCTTTAACGTGTATTTTTTGGTTCTCACAATCACATTGCTGAGGATCAAAATATTATGAAATTATAATCATGTAATTTTTTTCAAATATAGAAAGAACCCAATGGAGGCTTCACACATATGTATAAAGTCAAAGTAATATATTACGTGTACTTTTTAAAATATATATATATACACACACACATATAAATGACTTGAATAATGCATCAAATGATCAAGTGTATTTGAAGGCTTGGTCTTTTGAATGCGGTTAAATACTCTGAATGCTGACAATTTTTACAGTCAAGTGTGTACATGCCAAATATTCAGACTGTTCAGATGCTAACGAAAGGGCTTGCTATGATTAGTACACCTCTGCGCATCGCTGTATTATGAATATTTTCCAATGATGACGCAATGTGTGTTAAGTGTTAGGCATGGTGATAATGGTTCTGTTCTAAAGCGAACCAATACCTACATCTTCCCCCGGGGGGGTTGCATAGCAACAGCAATTAACCAGGTCTTATGTTGTGTAGAAGAGGGTCAACTCATGCTGAAAACGAAAAAGCTATGAAGGATAATCTCATTATACTGCCATTTTAAGATTACATCAATGGCCTGGAGCACTGGTTCTTAAACGTTTTAATATCGGGACCCATATTAGAAATACTTTTTAACATCAGGTCCCAAATAATAAGTTTAGTGCCTTTCAGGGACCCGTCAAATACAGATAGCAGCATAGCCTAGTGGACTACACACTCATTCCGGGACCCACCTCGTACACTCCCGCCACCCATTTTTAGTCCCAACCTATAGTTTAACACGCCTACAGGAAAGAGAAAATGCATTTTATGAAAGATGTTTAATATTTCTGCTTGTCATAAAATGTTTCACTGAATTTTACTGATGTCAATCTAGTAACGTCAAAAAGAAATTGACATTTTTTTGTAAATTGGGGTGGGGGGGCTGTACATTAGTAATCTTACTTCATTAGCATGAAGTAAGGTGCATTCATAATCATCTGTCTGACATTTGCCAGAATGCCATATATGAAGGCAGAGACCTTATTACACTGATCACCTGGTTGTCATAGTTACTTAAATTCTACACTTTATTAGTAAAATGTTATTGTAAAAATTGTTGAAAGAAGCAGCTGTTAAAATGCCCAGCAGGATGCTGAAGCACCATTTCTTTTGTCCCTCTTTTCCTGTGAGCAGCCCTGACAGTGCCATATGCTCCCTGGCAGGGGAAACATAACCGCATCCATGGTGAGCAGGATGGCCACGTGCATCATGTGATCCACAGGTCTCTGTGACCATTCTGCTGTCTTTTTGACATTGTATGTTTTGGTGGGGGGTTATCTCTACTCCCTTGCCGTTGTTAAAATAAATACTTAGGCAGTCAGTCAAACGGCCATTTTGACATGTAAATCGGTAAATTCTTCTCAGCTTTCATCCTAATTTTTGTCCAGAACTGGGTGATGATACGGCCAGGGAGCGTGCCCTCAGCCATGGCTTCCTGTACACCAACAGTCCGAGCAGCTCCACCGTTTAATTCGTCCGGTCTGGGCACCTTTTACCACCTGCATTCCCCAGATGAGCTCAGGCGTGTGTGTACGTAGCTGTAGGTTCAGAACCTGTCCATCCGGGCAAACGGGAAAGAGCTCTTTTCATATCTACTTTGCGGTCTTTGCTACAGCCTCAAAGGTATCTGTAGCCCCTCACCCCCCATCATAGATGATACAGAATAGCAGGGCACAGCACCTCTACGCCCCAAAAAGTGCCACATTCATGGGATTGGATTTTTTTAAAAGCCTCACACCTGTGCCAGCTGTGTCACCACCTCCCCTTGGGGTTTTTGGAGCCATGCCCATTTATCAATGACATGGCCAGTGTGCGGTGTGCAGGTCTACGTGCAAGTTATTTTCAGTTTACTGAAACCCCTAGCTTGACCTCTATTCAGCAGAGCTCTTCGTTTAGTTGATTGAGAAATTCTATGATTCAACTTTTTGTTTGAAGAAATAGCCAATGCCTCAGTTTCACATTGTGTTTTTCTGAAATCTCGACTAAGGGAATTTCTATTTCTAAGGGTCAAGGTCAACGCACTCAGCTTGCAACTGGTAGGGTTCTGTATGCCAAGCGAAGTCGGTTACATTTTTAAATCTATTCAATTTACCTTTGATATTTGAGAAATCATGAAGACTGTTGATAATCTGATTTGCACAAATACCTTCCCCAACAAAGGAAGGTGCCATTTATCATGTATATTAAACCAAATCTGTGGTATGGTCTCTACAGGGATTACAATTTGGCATTGAAATGTTGCTGTGAATAACTTGCACATGCTTTTTATATTTTTTAGAAACATTGCTGCCATATGGGGTTGCCTGTCTTTGGGATTCCCTCTGGAAGTACCATGGAAACCGACCAGCCTGCCACCTTCTCTTGTAAAAATCTATGTGGGGTAAGGCAAGATCGATTGGAAGGCCTGGGAGAGCTTGTTTACAGCTGAAAGTGGTCTTAGTGGGGAGGTACAGGGAATGAGCATAGGTGCTTTTGGTTCCCTGAAGGAAACATTAAACCAACGGGATCATCAACCCCCCCCCCCCACACACACACCCCAGGTATGAATGTGCGTTCGTGAATGAGGTCAAATCTTTGAGATGCATGAAAGGTGTGGCGCAAATACAAATCAAGATTATTCCCATAGCCACTATGGGAGATTTGTAAATTCGTAAATCTGGTTAAATTGGCATGTTAGAAATTGAAATTGAATACCATATGTAAACCTTTACACATTTCGTATGTGTGGCCAGGAGTGGGAGGTGCAGTTCTGTTACACTCACTTATTTTGGCTCGGGTGCCACCCACCTTCAGACACTGAGCTCTCGACTCATTTTCTGTTGTATCAGGTTGTTTCCAAAGGTTCTTTGCACTTTTAACTTTCTCAGCTTAAAACGCATGTTAAATAACCTGCACCAATGACGAAAAGGGAAAGGCAACATGTTGGTAATGTAAAAGCACCTTCGCTTAAATTGGTGCCATGGTTTGTTAATCTACCCTGAGAACTGATGGGCTTTTCTATGTTATTCAGGATTGCTTTGCCTAAACAAGAATCAATAGTTGTCCTGCAGCAAATAGACTGCACCTTGTTTAAAGGAATGACAGCAATCACATCATGGTGAGTACAGACAACACTGGTTCCTGACTTCACTGCTGGTGAGTAATTCACTGCTGTATTTGTAATTTATGCTTTTTAAAATCTGTATTTGTAATGTTTTAGTATTTATTGGTATTTACCATGTGTTGATGTAAATTTACAGCATGTACTTTAAAAAAATAAATAAAAGTTTACATCTGGCCAAAAGTATTTGCATTGTGTTATTGTGGTGTGAATGACTGACTTTGTTCATAGTCATAGACATTGTGGAACCGGACTTTAATTAGGAAACGACTCTAGTCCACAGCTCCCCTGCTCTCACCCCATTGTTTGAGATCACATTGTATTATTCCCCCCAAGCCCTGCTGATTACTTTGGGTCCTAAAACATCATGTCCTAGATTGACAAGTCAAAGGCAATTGGACACTGTAGGAATGAGCTGAAATTGTTTCTAGATGTGCTGCCAAATTATAGGTTATTTTTCAGTATGACTGAAAGTGTACAACACAACTGACCTGAAACTGAAGACAAAGAGCCATAAATGGTCACTTTAATAAGACCATGGGAACAAGTAAGCCAAAACTATATTACTGTCTGATACATGTGCAGTTAGATAAGAGGAAAGTACATTTATTTGTTTTTGATGTTCACTTTAAATCAAATCGAACTTTATTTATATAGCGCCTTTCCTGCAAAATTGCAACAATACAATGAAAATAAACGGTAATATAAGGAAATGATAATATGGGAAATAAGAGATGGTAAAACAGAGAGTCTAGTGTAGCATAGTAGAAATAAAAATAACATGGATTAAGAGAATGCTAAACTAAAAAGGTATGTCTTAAGATTTCCCTTAAAGGTGTTTACAGATTGTGATGCCCTCAGCTCGTCTGGCAGGCTGTTCCAGAGGTGAGGACCGTAGACACTGAATGCCGCCTCCCCGTACTTCTTTGTCCTCACCCAGGAACAACTAAAAGGCCAGTGCCTGAGCAGTGATCTAGAGGGAGCCTACATTAAAGGCATGTCTGACAAGTATTCGGGCGCTAGGTCATTAAGAGATTTGAAAACCAATAAAATAATCTATTCTAAAACTGACAGGCAACCAATGAAGGGACTTTAGGACAGGTGAAATGTGTGCTCTCCTTCTGGTCTTGGTCAGTACACGTGCTGCTGCATTCTGAATGATTTGTACCTTGTATATAGCTTTCTTAGGTAGACCAGAAAGGAGAGCATTGCCGTAATCAAGCCTGCTAGTGATAAAAGCATGCATACGTCTCTCAGTATCTGCCCGGGAGAGAAACGGTTGCACTTTAGCAATATTTCTAGGGTGTGGAACAGTACAGGTTCTTTGGTTTAGCCCCCAGGCTGGGCCAGGGATCTTCTAGAGGGACTGGTGGAGCTTTCACTATTACCGGCTCTCCAATGGTGGTAGTGCCAAGCCAGGCAAGTGTGTCATTTCCAGCCAGCCTGGATGTTGCCAAGGCAGCCATCGAGTCAATATGCTGCTCATCTTCCTCATCTTGGTGCAGGGTTGAAATTCGCCCCTCAAGCTCAGCGATCCTCTGACTCAAGTGGAGACCGCTGTTGCATCCGGGTGGAGAGGTGAGCGGACGCATGGTGCTGCTTGATGAGGGCGGAAGCTCACCTCTACCATCACTAATGTGTAGCACCCACCTGGGTGATGCAACGGCAGCCATTTTGCACCAGAATGTTCACCACACATCAACTGAGGGAGAGAACAATTGTTTTTTTGCCAATAAAACTAGGGGATGATTAGGTGGCAGATAGAGCCAAGTTGGGAATTTTGCCAAGACACCAGGGAAACCCTTACTCTTTACGATAAGTGTCATGGGATCTTTAATGACCACAGTAAGTCAGAACCTCGGTTTAACATCTCATCAGAAAGACGGCATCTCTGACAGCACAGTGTCCCCATCACTGCGGCATTGGGGTTTATTTGACCACAGGGAAGATTGCCCCCCTACTGGCGCACCAACACCACTTCCAGGAGCAACTTATTTACCAACCAAGCCCACACCTGCTTAGCTTCAGCAGGAGCAGAGTGCCAGAATGCTCACCACACTTTTGCTTAGTTGGAGAAGCAGGGAATTATTGAGCCAATGAAACTGGGGATTTTGCTCCCGTCCACATGTATTTTAGTGTAATCTCAAAAAAGAGGGTGATTCATGAGGGTGGGGGGAAATTCAAATGAAATAGTAAATGATGTATCCAATTCCAAGAAAGAAAAAAAGACGTGTGTAGATTTTGAAAAGGTGTTAACTTAATATAATGGTATGTATTTAAATGTCGACCTATGACCAGAAATGTAGTAAAATACACTGCTCAAAAAAATTAAGGGAACACTTAATCATCACAGTATAACACCAAGTCAATTAAACCAAACCGATCATGCTGGATGATGTTGCAGGCAGCATAACATTCGCCACGGCGTCTCCAGACTCTTTCACGTCTGTCATATGTGCTCAGTGTGAACCTGCTCTCCTCTGTGAAGAGAACAGGGCGCCAATGGCGAACCTGCCAATTCTGGTGTTCTCTGGCAAATGCCAATCAAGCTGCACGGTGCTGGGCTGTGAGCACAGGTCCCACTACAGGACATCGGGCCCTCATGCCACCCTCATGGAGTCTGTTTCTGACAGTTTGGTCAGAAACATGCACACGAGTAGCCCGCCGGAGGTCATTTTGTAGGGCTCTGGCAGTGCTCCTCCTGTTCCTCCTCGCACAAAGGAGCAGATACCGGTCCTGCCGCTGGGTTGTTGCCCTTCTACGGCCCTGTCCAGCTCTCCTTGTGTAACGGCCCGTCTTCCGGTATCTCCTCCACGCTCTTGAGACTGCTGGGAGACACAGCAAACCACCTTGCGATGGCACGTATGGATGTGCCATCCTGGAGGAGCTGGACTACCTGTGCAACCTGAATGGGCTGCTACCAGTAGTGAGAAGGGCACTAGCAAAATGCTAAACTAGAGAAAAATCAGTCAGGAAGAATAAGGAAAGAGAAATGGTCTGTGGCCACCACCTGCAAAACCATTTACTTTTTGGGGGTTGTCTTGCTGTTGCCTTTCCTGTCCATCTGTTGTCACTTTCATTTGCACCAAAGCAGGTGAAATTGATTCACAATCATTTACGCTTCCTAACTGGACAGATCAATATCCCAGAAGTTTCATTGACTTGGTGTTATACTGTATTGATTGTGTTCCCTTCATTTCTTTGAGCAGTGTAGTATGAATATCATTGCGCATGCATTATAAAGTAAAAATGCGTTGTTAAAGGTTTCTTTGTGTAAGTGCAAAAAATGGAAACTTGTCTGGTACTAATTATAGGTATACATTGCAGAATAAAAATGTAAGATGGTGCATTCTACCAAAAGCAGTTTCTTTTAACCTTTGATATTTTGGACACAGAAGTTACGTGATTGAAACATTACGCATTTACAGGGACTTTGGCTGCCACTAGAGGGCAGAGTTAAATACAGAATGCAAAATTTACACTCGCAGCATATATGGGGAAGCATATAAAATTAAGTAACATTTTCTTTAAAATTTCTATCCAATTCCCAAGTTTGAGCTACTACAGAATCACATAAAGGCAAATCTAGTCAACGTTCTGAACAGCTACATTGAAAACGGTGTGTTGACGTAGTCAGCAAGACAAAAACTTCAATTGATCAGGCTTTATTTTCTTATGTAAATGCATGATGTGTAAGAACAATATGCTTCCACAATATATTTATGACCATATTGTGCATCATGTATTACTCTAATTGTATTTTATTTATGAAATAAAAGTATTTCTTTGGCTTATATTTTGGTAAAGTATCACAATTCAAATATAAGAAAAGAAAAAGGTGATTAGTAAAGAGGTGATGGGTTCTGAGTTTTGTCCTATAAGAATAATTAAGCATGTGCGTGTATTGATCAAAGATTTGGTGTAGCAGGTGAGGACTGATCTTTGGACAGGCCTCTGCCCTCCCTGACCGGTCATCTAGGTGCCATAAGTTATTGGTCATGGGTTGTTGATGAACAAAAGCATGTCATCATGGAACAAAAAGACATGCCCTCACAGAAAATATGGACGTGTGTCAAGTCAAGGCCTCCGAGGGTATTTAAGCCTGATTAGGCGACCGGTGTGTTGAAGGTACTGTACCGCAAACTTGTGCAGGGTTTCAGTGATCTTCCCCGCTGGCTGGCGTGACATACAATAAACTTTTACCTTTTGTAGTAAAGTGTTTGTTGTGGTAGTGAGTTCCTGCATTGTCCTGACTGGGATTACAAAGACAGAGGCTGGGTCCTAACAGAGGAAAATACGAGGCAGAAATGAATAACAAAAAACCACAGAGAACAAGAGTGCTAAGAAACTTCCCAAACAAAACAATTGAATATGTCATAGCTTTGATTATCAATACTTGGGGCCAGATTTACTAAAGCATTGTGACGTAAAATTTGTTGCTACAAGGTCGCAATATCTACGCATACTAAACCGTCACCATGGGTCAAAATCGCTCTGGGGATTACATCACTGCGATTTTCCTTTTGATACATAAATGTGTTCATGCGTGTACACAGTCTAATTTACTAAAGCATGCATTATTTGTGACTCCTCTTTGCGTGAGAATTTTTCATGCCAGTGGCCAGCCCTTGGATATCTGCACATATGAAGTGGTTACTTTCTTCACCTCATCAGGGATATGGGAAAGGTTTTTCAGGGCAATGGTTTGCTGCTGCTGCTGCTGCTCTTTGTGCAGCAAACTGCCCTCACAGTACACATGTCCTCAGCAGTCAATGGGCTGGAGATTTAAAACTCTGGAAAGGAGACTGGTTTCAAATATGATTCACACATGTTTCTACTAATCATTTCTCACCAGGCCATATTTTTTTTTTTTTCATTCACTACTTTTTGTTTTGTTATACTGAATGAGTTAATGTTCTCTTCTCCGTTTGTGTTATATTCGTATGCTGTAATACAGCATTGTGAAGCTGTATCTCGTTGACCATTACCTCTATATCCTAACCCTTTTCTTTTTCTTGTGGTTCCTCACTACTTGTGCCTGGTTGCTCAGTGTTCATTTATTGGTGCATATTTTGTTCTTAACCCTTTTTTGGGCATCTCCTACTGCAAAATTGCAAATGAGGGCATTTAATTTATTTGATAGCGTAATTAGAACCAGTCTTGTTGATTCGGTCATTAATGTGTCAGTGTCTGCAACCGCAACAGAGCAAAAATATAGAGAATGTTTTTGCGTTGCAACTTTTTCCTTCTGGCCCTTAATATGTTTCATGAAGGTATGAGTATACAGTCAAGCCAGAAAGTCTACACACCCCTTTCACCTTCTCCACGTTTTATTACGTTACAGACTTATACTACAATAGATTGAGTTCATTTTTTGCCTCAAACATCTACACCAGTGGTTCTTAACCTGGGTTCGATCGAACCCCAGGGGTTCGTTGAGTCAGTCTCAGGGGTTCGGCAGGGGTCAAGACACACACAGTATACGGTTCACACTAGCAATGTCGAGCCGTTTTTGTCGGAAGGGTTCGGTGAATGCACTGATGAAGCTTGCAGGGTTCAGTACCTCCAATAAGGTTAAGAACCACTGATCTACACACAATAGCCAATAATGACGAAGTGAAAACAGGTTTTTAGAAAATATGCTATTAGCCAGGTGATGAGCGGTGCCTGGTTTCCTCCAGACATGACGCTTGGTATTCAGGCCAAAAAGTTCCATTTTTGTTTCATCAGACCAGAGAATCTTGATTCTCATGGTTTGAGAGTCCTCTAGGTGCCTTTTTGGCAAACTCCAAGCGGGCTGTGATGTGCCTTTTACTAAGGAGGGGCTTCTGTCTGGCCACTCTACCATAAAGGCCTGATTGGTAGAATGCTGCCTGGATGGTTGATCTTCTGAAAGGTTCTCCCATCTCCACAAGGATACGCTGGAGCTCTGTCAGAGTGAACCTCGGGTTCCTGCTCACCTCCCTGGCTAAGGCCCGTCTTCCCTAATTGCTTAGTTTGGCCGGGCGGCCAGGTCTAGGAAAATCTTTGGGACCTGTCAAGCTGCAGAGATTTTTCCGTACCCTTCTCCCGATCTATGCCTTGATACAATCCTGTTTCTGAGGTCTGCAGATAATTCCTTTAACCCCATGGCTTGGAGTTTGCTCTGACATGCACTGTCAACTGTGGGACCTTATATAGGCAGGTGTTGGCAATCCCCAATCATGTCCAATCAATTTAATTTATCACAGGTGGACTCCAATTAAGTTGTAGAAACATCTCAAGCTGTATCAGTGGAAACAAAATGCACCATAGCTCACTTTTGGGTGTCATATCAAAGGGTGTGCACACTTGTGTACATATGATATTTTACATTTAGATTTTTAATAAATTAGCACAAATATCTAAAAACCTGTTTTCACTTTGTCATTTTGGGCTATTTTGTGTCAAATTTTTAGACAAAAAATTAACTCAATCTTGTCTCAGAACATGTCTGTAACGTAATAACACGTGGAGAAGGTGAAACGGGTGTGCAGACTTTCCGGCTTGACTGTACGTTAAAATGCCTGAGGCACAGGTCTTTGCCTCTGCCTCTGCCTATTCCTGGCCCATACCTGGTTGCTGCTGTCACAGCTCCTTGCCGGCATAAACAACCTCTTTGTACAAGTAAGGCTGCCTGTTGATTTTGTGCTTGGGGATGAGTGATTGGCTCACAAAGACAGAAGAATCGTCCCGTGTCAGTTTTTTTCTAAATAATGACACCACACAATTAACTTCCTGCACACCAAAATTACTTGATCCCCATCCAGTTGCTGGGTTTTCAACCATTCTGAGAAAAAGCCCCACCCAAGAACTGGCTCTCAAGACAGATTAGGTCCCTTGGCATGCACCTTGAGGAATGTTTGAATGACACGGGCTGTGGGAGATTAACACAAAATTCCTCGATGTTTAGTCAGAGCAACTCAGGTTTCTGTGCCTCTCCCTTCCCCTTATGTGGATAGCCATTTTAATTGTCTTTCAGGTCGAGACAATGTCACTGGTGAAAAAATATACTGTATATTTGGAGTGTTTCTTTGGTTCAAAGTGAAAAAGACTTTTTTACTTCTTTTGGTGATTACATATTTTCTTAATTTTTGCATTGACAGTGAAGTTATCTTCATGTGTTTGTAGTCTCAGTTAATTAATGGCTGGGTCACACATTAAGTCTGACAGGAGAGCCCTTAAAAGGCTTGGACAGTTCAGCCTCTCCCAGTCTCTGAAGCTGGCTACTTGTGTGGAATCTTTGTCTGCCTTGTGTCCCATCTTGTGCTACAAAATGTCATTTTTCAGGAATTCTGGCTCACGGCAGCTGTGTTGCCCCTCTCAGCCTCCAAATGCTTTCCTCGAGCCTGCTTCTGTTGGGCCAGGGGCTCCAGGAACAGTGAGATGGAGGAAATTAGGTAACAAACGCCCGCCAGGTAGAAGGAACCGTCATAGGTCTGGGTGTGGTCATACAGCCAGCCTGCAACATTCATTTAACACACATTAATGCCTATATATAATTTAATTAAAGTTTAAAACCCATGGGTTAAAATAGAAAATCCTTAAGCCAATTAAACTTAAAATGGTCTACATTATAACCATGTAATGTTCATTCCCAACCACAAGGGTGAGTCTGAACCCAGAGTGGCAACTCAGTCTGGTGTGTGTGTGTGTGAGGTGGCATGAGTAAACGGACCCACCAGCTATTTCCAGGAAACACTCTTGACCCTCCACTGGGCTCTTGGGGAATTGGAGGTTGTTAATTACCCAACATGCCTCAAGGTTGGGGGCCAGACCGAGGGAGCAGTTGAAATGGTTCTGTCTAAGGTTTCTGTGTCACTGAGTTCAGACCAAATTTTGAGCATTTCTGGGGATTATTTTGGTGTGCTCCAAAAAAAAAAAAAAATGCAAGAAAGGTATAAATATATTTTTTTGTGCTCTGTAAACCAACTGTTTACTAATGCTTTTTTAATATTTGGAATATTCAGGTACTTCAGTAAGTACTGAAATGGAATCTATAACCTTCAGATAAGCGACTACTATGAGTGAAGATGGGTTTGCCAACAGTCGGGTGCAGTGTTCTTCGACGAGACACTAACATAAAATTATTTGGGTAGTTCACTGAAAGATGCCACTGAGGGGAAGCCTAACAAGAGAATACCCCGAGATCTCACGGTGTTATCATTGTTTGGTACATTGGGTGCACAAGAATATTTAAAAGACTACTTAGTTAAAAGAAAATGACTAGCGGACAGTGAAATGTGCATCAGTTTGATTTGTACATATTCAGCATCTCTAAGTTTTTAAACTTAATGTGAAACGTTAAGGGATTTACCGCTGAGCAGCAACAATACATTGTATCTACAAGGTACAACATTCGCTGCTCAAGTACGGCTACTGGAAAGTGAATGCTGCTTTTATGAAGTTGTGTCAAGGTATTCTGAGAAGTGAGAAAAACGTTGATTAAAAAACATTTAAACATTTCATTCACTTTAACCATAAAGAAATGTTTTCAAAACAGACCAAAAATTTTTTTTTAGCAAAGAGTTTCATGTTTCTGTAAATGACAGAAAATGAACTCATTGACTGTTGTTATTCTACAGCCAAGCCTGTCCTCCAGGCATTTTAGACCCCTCCCTGAATCCGCTTCCCCCACAACCCCCCATTCATCCAAAGCTATGCAGCCCCCTCTGCATTGAAAGGAGGGTCCTCCCCCTCCCCATCAAAGGAGAATCATTCTCTCCCTCACACACATGCACGTCACAGTCCTTTCCAAAACATATGCTGCCATTTTTTAAAAATGCCAGTGAAGGGAAAGGCTGTAGTGAAATGGATAGAACAATTAATTGCGGTTAAGCATACTCCTGAAATGCGCCCTAAGGCGCTGTATATCAGCCGGAGACCAGCCTTGCTCACCTGCAAGGGGCGGCCCTGTGAGGCAGCCTAGGCCGACGAAAAACATGGAAAAGCCCATTGAGATGTTCACCTTTTCCACCCCAACCAGGTCCACCTGAAGAGGCAGGGAGAAAAAACTCATTACCTTAATACTTATCCAGAGATCTTTACATGGCTACCTACAAGATACGGTTTTACGAACACCAGTAGATACTAAAATTGACTGTCCTTCGAAACTAAGTGTCATTGTGAAAATCAAAGAACATGGTGTCATGCATAAGTTCCACGCTGAGGGGTATATGTTAACGGTGGAAATGGTCAATGATTTCTTGTGTTTTTACACTGCGAAAACCAAATCTTAACAAGCATTTTAATCTTATATTTGGAGTTTAGAATCTTATTTCTGTTACCTTTTTACTAAATAAGACAAAATAAATAAATAAAAAAGATTGCCAGTGGGGTGAGAGTTTTACTCATTTCAGGATTTGCTAGTGGGGTAAGATAATTTCACTAGTCAAGCAAAAACTTAAAATAAGCTAATATTTTCCACTTTAGAGAAAGAAATACAATTGTAAGTCTCATTACAAGACTAAAACACTTAAGACAGACATTATTTGCAGTGTAAAAGATTTGAGAATAGGTGGCCAGTTTTCTTTCTGTCCGTACACTGTTTCTTGCGGATTTGCTTCAGTAGCTATTGTGATATTTAGTTGCACTTATTTTGACGTGCCTAAAAGCCATTCGGTTCTAGGAACTGCCTGATTCCAGTTCTTTAAGTTATTTAGTTTCTTGCTTTTCATTCGTTTCATTTTAATTTAGGAATAAGGAGTGAATTTCGCTACCTTTGAAAGTCTTGACTGCCTCCAATAAAAAGGTGGAGGGACATTATGCTTCAGAGTTTGTTTTAATCTCCATTCTCTTTTAAACCATCCTAAAGTAAATGAAAATTCAAGTAATGGGAGCATACTCTGAAAGTGGTGTAGGTCGTGTATGGATTGTTGAAAATATGGATTATTTTCCTATTTCTTATTGAACTCTATGGAAAAATAAGTCAGGAGAATCAACCCTGTGGAATGTTCCAAACAGGTGTTTTTTGCCCCTGTCCTAACTTTTTTGGAACGTGTTGCAGGCATCAAATTTGAAATTAGCGTATATTTACAAAAATCTATAAAGTTGATAAGGTAAAACATTAAATATATTTTCTTTGTAATGTTTTTCAATTAAATATATGTAAAGAAAAATTTACAAATCACTGCTTTCTGCTTTTATGTGCATTTTATTATGAAACTGAGGACACTCATTGTTGTAGTTTAACTTTTGAAAGTGGAATTTTTCCCATTCTTGCTCGATATAAAACTTCAGCTGCTCAACAGTCCGGGGTCTCCATTGTCGTATTTTGCGCTTCATAATGCGCCACATGGTTTCAATGGAAGACGGGTCTGGACTGCTGGCAGGCCAGTCTAGCACCCGCACTCTCTGACTACAAAGCCACGCTGTTGTAACACGTGCATATTGTGGCTTGGCAATGTCTTACTGAAATAAGCAGGGACATCCCTGAAAAAGAGAGAAGAGTCTTCCTGCAGACCTCAACCGTGAAGCCCAACATCAACCACCAGGCCCCTTGATGTGGAAGTTGCGTCATGTGCCCTGGCGTCACTTCAGACCACGTGCCAGGACATTAATTGCTTTTAATACAATTTAAGGCAAAAAGTGTATTTTTTTTCTTGGTACATTCTGCATTTCTTACACTTCAACAAAGACTATAATTGCTGTAATATGGGTTACAGTAAAACTGCAGTATAAAATACAGTAAACAGTTTCTGTAATATGGACACAGTAATGCTGTCAATGACAGTGCAGTACTTTGCTGTAATATGGATTACAGTAACGCTGTCGACAGTACAGTATTTCATTATACAGCATGGGGAAAAGGTATTGTAAATGAACTACAGTAACTTTGCTGTTAAATGAATTACAGCACCTTGCTGGCTAATTGTTGCCAGCAACTTACTATAATTTTAATAGTATATGTCAAACTGGTTTCGGAAGTAAATTCCCCATTCATTTAGAGTTTAGACATTAACTAAAAATTACTTTTAGACCATTTCTAGTAATTATGTCTTACCGTCAATTTCCTGGATTGTTCAATATAACGCCCGTTCGTAAACTATGTAGTTTTTCTGGACCATCTTTGAGTATATTTTACGTTTTAGTATTTTTTTGTGAACATACCATACCAACTGGCACTGTTTAAAAACTCTACGTCCCATAATTCCCTCCGGATGAGCAGCGTTGTCTCCAAACGTTGTCATATAACGTTAGCCAGCAGTAACACACAGCACACTTTTTCTAACGTTAGCTAGCTAGCTTGAAGGACTAAAAGCTAGAATTGCTTTATGTGGTTAACCGTAGCGTATTTCTGACCTTGTCGGATGGGCTTCTCAATTTAGCAAGCTAACGTTAGTTCGTCTTCAGCGGAAGTGCTCCCATCTACCAAACATGTCCAGACAGACGAGATGATATCATCTTATTGGTCGAGAACCACCCGTGCTTTGCAGTACTGGATATGTAGTCCGTTAAAGTGGACTACAACTACAATCATTAATCCATAATCCATTGGAACATGCGATATATGGTGTATATCCTTATACCACACAGGCTAATCCAGGAACGTTTCGGCTCATTCTATAAATCAGATTTCAAGAAATAGTCGGTAGTGTCCGAAGCCCGTTCTATCTGTCAGAGAATTTACTTCCAAAACCAGACTGCCCACATCTGACGTACTCACTTGAGTACTCTATTGGACATTAGGTGGCAATGACCTTGAAAATAGCCTTCACTTGATCTGGCTTTGACTTTGCCGACCTTGCCAGCTTCAGAGGAAGCTTTCGCCCCATCCCTACCAGACGCAACAAGCACACAGCTTATATTTGCGCGCAGATTTGAGCAGAGAACGTTCCCCCCAGCGCGCGCAAGACAGACAGCTTTTTTTTTTTTTTTTTTCGCATTCATTCCGTGACAGAGATGCAAACATACAAAACAACAATCAACAATCGGATTTTGTGAAGCTTCGCTAAATAATAAAAAATAAATACTATATATATATATTATTACCTTAAAAAAAAAAAAAAAATAGCAATGTGTAAAGAAAAAATGTAAAAACAAACACAATGCTTTTTAATAAATTTTTATTTTTTTTTTTTTTTTGGGTAATCAACAAACACAAAAATTAAAATTTTTATATATTATTAGCTTAGCTCTGTCGTACCTTAAATTGATCCAGATATAAGTAAAAAATAAAATATAAATAGAATAGAATATATAATAGAATAACGTTTATTTTATTTCAGTTTAAGAAGCAAGCATAGTTATAATTAATTTAATATAATATATAAATAATAAATAAAAAAAAAAAAAAAAAAAAATAAATAAAAATTATAAATTAAATTTATAATATAAATTTTCATATCATTCATTGGTGATTTTCTCCCACCCCCTTTTTTTTTAAGTCCTATATTAAAATATAATTAATATGTATATAATGAATAACAATAGTAAAAAAAAAAAAAGGTTGAAAAAAATTAAAATAAATGATAATGATTATATATGTATATTTATATTATGCAGTGTATTTCTATTTCTATGAGCGCGCGGACGCCCAGCCCCCCCCCGCCGCCAAAAAAAATTCCGCTCCCCGCGCCCGCGCGCGCGCCGCCCGCCGCGCGCGCCGTGGCGGCGCGGCGCGACCACGGCGCACGGTGTAACACCAAGGCGCGGAAGAGTGCGCTGTGTGCGCGTGTGCGTGGCGTGCGCGGGCGTTATACCAATTTCCCCATGTTAAAATTTCAAAAGGTTTCCTCTTGGATTTTTTTTTCAGCAGCGGGGAGAAAGGGTTTTGTTGTAGCCTACCTGGGTGGTGCGCGCCTGAATATCAATAGGCAATTTAAAAATATGAAATAAAATGACAACGTGAGGGAAGACGAGGACTATTTCTGCAGCTACTGCAACTTAAAATTTAAGCGCTGGTTGCGAATGCGAGCAAGATACTTCAAAGCACGTTAATCTGTGTATTAAAAAACATTTTATCCAGCGAAATGTCTTAGATATGACAAGTTACATCTAACAGTAACAAACTCTGTATCTATTGTAGGCTATTTTTTCAGATGTTCCCATCTCATCACGCAAGTTTGAAATGCAATTTCCTTACCCTTAAAGAGGCTGCGTGACCAAAGCATTTTAAAAAGCAAGACGGAGAGAGGGAGGTAAATTGAGTTGCGGTTTCATGCAATTTTCTTAAATAATGTAACGAATGACAAAAGTAACCAAAATAGGTGTAAATTTTATTAAATAAAGTGAGGAACTATTTATTTCCTTATTGTTTTCAGAACTACCAACGAGAGGTTTTTGCATAACTACGGACAAAATAGAACTAGTAACTAGAATTAGCAACGAGATGTTTTCTGTTCAAAAAGAACTTTCAACGAGCAGTTTTGCATGACAACGGAAAACAAATGGCAAAATGGCCTCGGAAGGATATTTAAATTTCAGCTGATTAAGCCGATAACAATCATTAAATATAAATGTAACTATATATAATCATTGTTGGTAACCATAGTATAAGCGCAATAATGACCTCGGAGCCGGGCATTACAGTTTGAATGCCCTTCGCGGAGGGAAATTGCCCGAGGCGAATTTACTACATCCGCGTCGGGCATTCAAACTGTAATGCCCGGCTCCGAGGTCATTATTGCTTACAAAATCTATCTAATTTAACGTTAGCTAGTTAAATCGACCTTTTTTCTTGTTCTCCGGAAACGTAATCCTATCCTCTGCCCTGTTTGTCACTCTGCCTGAGGAGAGAATGATGTATTCGTGCTGTTGTTTATTTGGTTGTCATGACTTCGCGAGTGATTGACGTCCTGTCACTGTTCCAGTTGCTCATCCTCAAAGTGAAGAGAGAGCGGACGACCGTTCGTTTGAGTTCAGTGGAGCGGACAGCTCCGCAGAGTCGTGTAATTGCGACTTCATGACATTTCATAAAATTCTGAAACATTTTATATAAAATGTATATAACGGAAACACCGGGTTGGTCTCAGCCTTCTGGTGCTGTTAGCCTCCTCATTGTGGGTTGAAAATCTGATCATTTGCTATAGGTTGTTGAAGGTCAAGGTCTCATATGTAGGTTATCTTTAATTAACTAACCATGAAGGAATTTCATAATGACACATTCTACACATTAAATGTATCCAGACATCTGTAAAATGTGAAAGTTATGAGGCTGAACAAATATGCCCGTATGATTTTATAAACGTTGAAGATATACCACAAAACATTTGTATAATGGTTCCTATACATGCTTTGCTTACATTTTTGCTATCCATATGTTCGTAGTGGTTACTTTATCAATCATTCAAAAAAATCAGATTGATATCTCTATTATTTAACACTAGAACTGCCACGGGGTAAAATTTAGGGGAGACCAGGGTCAATTGTGCCCCAATTAGTCTTTTACACGATTGCTAAGAGGCCGCTTGCTCATTAATGACAACATTTTCAAATTGATAACTTCATACTCTCTATTAACATTTGCTCATGTTCATTTACTTGAATAGCTAACATGACAGGCACATTTTGATATTAAACTAAATGAGTTCAAAGGAACAAATGCCCCCGTCATTTGCGCCCTTAAGTGGGGGGTCAGTTGTGCCCATTATCTTAACCTCTTTCTGCAGAAGCACAATTGGGCCAATTTTCGCCTGTTTTGTACTGTTCTGTTTAAAGCCTTATAACCCCAGATGTGCACATCACACACACACACACATGTGTAATGGCTTAAATTGAAGAAGACCCCTGTACCATTTAATATCAAATATCATTGCATAAAATGATTTGTTTACATAATATTTATATACATTATGGGCTGTAAATGCACAAAATGCTTGCAGAAAGTGTAGAATGGAAGTTGTAATTCATATACTTTACAGTGCACCTCTGAAAGGCAAAGATATAAAACAGGTCATACTTTACATTTCCTGGTCCACACACCTCTTGACCACATGTGTAAAACTTTTTTGGGGATATGTAAAACTACTCAGGTTCTACAATGTAATTTGTAAAGAGTGTATCCTGGCGTCCGTGTCTCCAAATGTATCCAAACGCTTGTTTATATTTTTACGCCTATATATTTTTTTTCACTGACCAGGACAGGGAGCAACAGAGCCATGTAGCCTCCACAGAAGATGGCGAAAAAGACGGCGTAGACCATTAGCAGGAGATAGGTGGTGGCCAGTGGGGAGAGCAGGTTGACCACGCCGCACAGGATCAGGTAAGCCTTGTGGTAGTGGTACTTGTGCAGCAGATTCCTGTCTGTCACTACACCTGATACAAGTTGAGCCACTGTCTCAGTTATCCCTATGGGGAGAGGGGAGGGAGAGCGAATCAGGCCAACTGTGTCATTGAACTGCAAAAACACATATTATCATGCCTACATCAGCCAATCAGAATGTCAAATATCAGAAACATCCACAAGGAAGGGAATAGCAATGTCCTCGCTTCATGCTGCAATTACATGGGAACTTGGTTTTGACATTATCATGATTCTACCTCTATAAACTATTTTACGATTGCAATGTTATAGCGACAGAAGTTCCTTATTTAGTAACATGACGCAAAACATCCTCAATCAAAACAACGACTCCGTACATTCTATGTGTTCCACGGAAATCCACAGACGACATGATTAAAGGTAAAGTCAGTATCCTTATCCCGGACATAAATAAATAAATCTTTAAGGGGTTGTGTTCAAAAAAGATGGTGCTAGAGAAGGGGTTAAGAAGAAAGAGCATTGGTGAGCTCAGTAATCACAAAGGGCCTGGTAAGCCAAGTTAACAGTTGATGACTGAAGAATTATAAAAAAATAAGATGTTAAATCATCTTAAAATTGATGTTACATTCTCCAAACTTATCTTTTCCACCAATTTATACACATACAGCCTGAACAGTTTCCTGCATAATATTAGCCACTTCAAAACTGTGAAGAATTTAAAGCCCCTTTGTCGCCTAGGCAGCTAGTTCACTTTTGAAGCTGTTGCCTAGCGACTCCCTGGGTGTCAGCTGTGGTTGACCTTTGTGTCCTGTTTGAGAAGCTTGTAATGAACTGTCCTCTTTCAAATGAGCTGAAATGTTTGAATTGGGGGAGACTGTCATTCTCATATGCTGACTGAGGTATAGACAGTCAATTTGAAGTACACTTGTTGAAGTACATTTGATTGAGATTAATCTTGCTTGCAATTAAAACTAATTTCGCTCTTTAGCAAGTGTTTGTAAACAGAAATATATGTTCTCTGCTCATATAGCCTAAATATCTCCTTGTTCCCTTAATCCCTATAGTCAGGATTAGTTAAACTCTAAAATGTTATTTTAATTTGCACATGAAACATTGTCACAGCAAGAAGCTTACCAAATGGGGTCAAAGTGTACTCATTCATCATATAAAAAGTGATAGGCAATGTCTGTTTAGTCCAAAATTATTTCACATCAAGAACTATATGATACAAATGATATATTTTGATACCAGTAAGTGCTATGTTGTGAAACTAGTTTGTAGTGCTAAGGTATTGGTTTGATTTTGTTATAATCCGCATCCTCAAATGTCTTTAGTGCTCCTTGTGAGGGAACACCTTTCAGTATTCTTAGCTTATGAAAAAGCCCATGAAACTGCCTCAGGCCCTACTCGAATGTCTGTGTAATTTCTGTGAGATTTGGTTGGGCATGTGTGGGCCTGGAGACTTGGCTTACTGTTGGATGACCACAATTTCCAACAGACTAACAGTTTTAATTTCAATGATACTAGGTTGTGAAACTGTCTCAATTGGCAACACCTTTGTTTAATCTTGTTTTCATCACGTTTATAATTACAGTGGTAACCTTGACGCAAAAAGAAAAATATTTTCCAGTTCAGCCACAATATTATTATTATTGTTGTTCTTGTTGTTATTTTCATCAATATTTCATTTCGTGGCTTGCTGCTATCTGTCAAATATTTGTGTCCATGCTTTCCCCCTCCCCCCCTCTCTCTCACTCTCTCACTCTCACTCTCACTCTCTCTCACTCTCTCTCTCTCTCACACACTCTCTCTCTCGCTCTCACTCTCTCTCACTCTCACTCTTTCTCTCACTCACTATCTCACTCTCTCACTCTCTGTGAGAGACTGGTAAATTAAATTGCCAAATATAAAAATATAAAATGGTTATGCTTTATATTTGACCATATTTTATCCATATTTTCGGAAATTTTACTATGAGTTAAGCATAGCACAGCTTTTAGATGTAGTCTATGATATTGCATAGGGAATGACTGATGACTGCTCCAGTTGTTATTTCGGCTTATTGTGAAACAACTTGCCTTCATGAAGCATAGAGGGCAGCAACTATCTGATGGCTGGCTTCCAAAATCTATTTTCATCTGAATAGATTTATCCTTTTAGTTGTTGATAAATCATAATCATTATGTGAGCATATGCTTCATTGTGGTACCTGGACACTGCCTGCCTAAAACAATACAGAACCACCTAAATGCAAAAAAAATAAAAAAATAAATTACATTATATTAGTATCTAAAACGCCCACACAACGTTAGCAAAGAACACTGACATAGCTTTTTTGGAAAATCCCTAACCCCGCCCGTAGAGCAATCCCAGAGCGGGCTCAGAGGTTTATATTCAGCAACGCCATCCCAAAATTAAGCAAAAACATACGTCATCATGTCACATGGGAGATCGTTTTACTAAGAGCTAGGAAAAATGTGCATACTTCGACCAAAATGGCAATTTTCTGACTTGAATCAGTATGGAACACAATTGGAAAGCTCCAAGATGATATGAACAGCTCAAAAACACTATAAATATGTGCGTGGGCCTTTAATGTATTTCAAAATTGTCCTACAATCCTTTAATGCACTGGATGTTAGGTCAATCACCATCTCCACAAACCTTGAATAAAACACTATGTATTTTGCATGATGCTCTGCAGCAGAATACCAAGTTACCAAACCCGTCTAGTTTTGCATAACTCAGGATATAGTCAATGGTAGAGAACAACCTCCACTTATCTTTAATAGTGTTATTTTATTGCTGTACAAGTAGTCAGGTCTGTGCTCATTGCCAAACTATTTCTGAACTCAAAGTTCCTAGAGGCACCTGGAGGATAACTGCTGAAATTGACAACCCAGATGCTGACATGATGGATTATCTCCCTTGGCCATGTGGTAATATACTAATACCTAATGACACTGTGACATGAGTATTCCCTACTCGCCTCATTCCAAACATTGACAAATATTCTATTTTAATGACCAAAGAGCTTAATAGGGGTTAAGAAGCTTTGGTTGTAGCCTGGAAATTAGACAACCTGATTGGCTATTGTTTATGTCCAGCTGCTTGAATGGGTACTATGTAAGATATATTTTTGATTTTACTTTCATTGAGTGGCTCAGTTGATATCACTTCTTGTCAATCCTTCATTGTAGGCATAGAGATATCAATAAAACTTACCAGCCACTGAGATGATAAAGGATGCATCCATGGGATCGATCCCCAGATTCCTGGCTCTGGCTGACAGATGGAAATAGGGAATGAAGTATGCCAGCTGACTGAAGCACAGCGACCATGTGTAGATGCAGAAGAACGGATTTTTTAAAAGGGAGAAATCCAGAAGTTTCGTTTTTCTTGGAGGTTGCTTGGGCACACCACTGTCTTCCAGTGCATTCCCTGTGACTGGGGAATTTCCAATCTGCATCAAGGATTTTACCTCCAAGATGTCCTTTCCTACCACGGCCTCACAGGGGGTGTTAGCTTGACCATTAGCACCATTTTTGACCATAGTCTTTGTGAGGTCTGAGGTAGGTGGGGCATTTGGTTCTATAGCAGGCAACTCAGGGACTGGGGTTTGCCAGTGGTAACCCAAGGCAGGGTCAGTTTTTGTAATGCCATTAGTCAAAGGACAGTGTTCCTTCAGGCATCCTTTGACAGGTCCATTCGCCAAACCTGACTGTTTGCCTGACTGCTCTTTTTGGTCTGTAGGTATAGATGATGAGGATGAGATGGGTCTTGGGTTAATAGGCCTCAGAAGCATCCCAGAGGCAACTAGGTTCAACATGAGCCCTCCAAAGATGAGCAAAGTCCCTGTGAGGGAAGAGCACAGGACTAAGTAACAAAAAAGAGAGAAACAGCAACTTACATTCTTGACCCTTTCCAGTGCTGTGGACTGTTGAGTTAACATGGACCAGATACACTTCCACGGCGCTGTTCACATCAGCTGTTAGAGTTGTGTGTATATTTATAATTACCCGATGACACAATGCCAATAGTATGTATTATGCTCAGGGACAGATTGTGTCTTTGGATAACTATTTATCTTGTTGAATACAGCTACCAGTAGCACATGCACAATGTACTCATAAGGTTTCACCTAATCAGTAAACTGACTTTGACAAAAAAATGTCAAACTTTACAACATAAAAGATTTAGAAGTCAATAGATAATTCGTAGAAAACTTTTTTTAACTCAATCAATCATGATTACTATGCATACCTTTCCAGCCATATTGCTCAAGAAGGAGCTGAGTGAAAGGAGCAAGGGCAAAGGTCAGACCCATCCCTGAGCGGCCAATAGAATACGCTGTTGCAAGCCTCTTTCTGAAATACATTGCTGTGATGACAGATGTGGCTTGATATAGAAGAGCAAAGCCAAGACCTGAAGTAAATACAATGAGCCAAAATGTTCCAACAATTACACTTCATTGCAGTTAAGTGTTATAAAACTTTAAAGATATTGCAACATGTAGTCATTTATTCCAATATGAACTCATTATTTTCTCTTGTACATTATTCAAACTGAATAACATAAAATATATTTTGTTTCAAAGAGATCACAAACAAGTCTCTCTTACACAGGTTACCAAAAGACCATCCTGATCAACTTATGGAACCTAAAGTTTTGAGTTACTGATCAAATTCAACTTCAAACACCCCTTTTCCAGGTGCTGAATGGTGGCAGTTGGAAAGTCCTTTTGAACAGTAAGGACCAGCCTCAAACCTCCACCTACCTACCTACAACCAGTCCCATGCTGATGTACAGGAAGACCACGCTGGTGGCTAGGATACTAATCAGGAAGCCTGTGCTGACTAACACCGCTCCCACTATTGAGGTAATCCTGCTTCCCAGCTTGCTGCATGCCACAGCGGCCAGGGGACCTGGAGAGAACAAAATAAGCTGAAGAGCCTGCTGGAGACCTGGCCTCCCAGAACAGAGACCAGGCCGAATCCCTTGAGTCATGCATTCATTGACATTTGGTGAACTACTGTGGAACTGGGAGTACCAGAAATTTGGAGGGATGCCTCACTGGTCACTTTTACCTAAGGAGAGCCGCAAGCAGGACATTATGGAGCCGATCCAGGTGATACTCTCCGAGGAGCTCCCAAACTCATCCTGTAGCACCACAAAAAAGATCCCAAAGCTCTTCAGGGTGCCCATTACCAAGACATTCACCTGCAAAAACCCAGATCTTTAAAGGAGTGTCCATATGCTGTCCTGAATTCTTACGGATCTTAGAAGTGCCTTTGTAGCGGACTAACAGCCAGCACAATAAATGGTTCAAGCCCATTTAATCAGCTTGTCATGTCTTCATGATGTACGAAGGCAAAACCCCCTGTGCGTCCTTTGAAGGATGTCATGACATCCACCAGGAATACATCCTGTGCTCAAAACTTGGTTTTAATTGACATTTTTGTCAAATTGTTGACATCGGGAAAAACAACGTAAGCGTCAGACTGAAAAGGCCAATCAAGTTTTATCTAAAAGGAGTTGCCAATTAAAGTATTAGTTTCTTAATCATACTGATTAATGTTAGTCTGTCCAGTCTTCATATTTTTCAGGTAGAACCCATTAATTCTAACATTCCTACTCATGATGTTTCCTAAGCACAAACAACAATTTTTCATTTTTTTTGCATTGGTTTACACTTGAATGCCAGAATAATGTGAGAAATGAAATTAACATGAAGAGGTGCTGGTGCACCATGAAATAATATGGCCAACATAATGGACTTCAAATTGAAAAGAAAAGAAAACACACACCTTTTTTAGTGAGGTGCTGACCTAAGGACATAATCTTGACTGTTGAGAAAAGGTTGCCCACTTGTCTCCAATGCAATTCATTTATTTCACCAAAGTTTGGGTGAGCCAAACTTTATTTCACCAAAGCTGCCGAAACTTTTGTGAAATAAATTAATTGCATTGGAGACAAGTGTGCAACCTTTTCTCAACAGTCAAGATTATATGTGCTTAGGTCAACACCTCACTAAACAAGGTGTGTGTTTTCTTTTCTTTTCAATTTGTCCATTATGTTGGCTTTTCTCAACAGTCAACGACATAATGGACTTACCAGAAAGCAGTGCAACACGATCATCCACCCCCAGCCCCCATCCGGGGGGTCTACATAGCCATTCTCTCCCATCTTCATTGGAGTTATCTTTCCCTCTGGCTCTCCTTTACTGAAAAGATACATGACCCATCAAAAATTAGCACCTGAGCAGATGGACTCATAACGTTTAAGCACGTCCTGTGTGCATTAGGAATAAAGTTCCACACGCACATTTATGTTTTGTTTCTGGGGCATATGCTGCAGTATCAGCATGCAGCACAGCCTCTTTCTTTCCAAGGGGATAAAGGTGAGCTCATTGATGCCTACTGCTGATATGGATATTTTATGCATGGCAACATGTTTTTTGGACTATGTACTTAGGTATTTTGGCTTTGGTATTGAGTATTACTGAAACAAATGAACAGAAGCTTAAACACAGTGGAAGTGGAAGTTTCTCTCGCCTACATTTATTTTTTTTCTGGCCAGGATAAGGATACCGACTTTAATGTTATTTGTGTTGTCTTTGGATTTCCATGGAAAACATAGAATGTACAGAGTTGTCATTTTGATTGAGCCTGCTTTGTGTCATGTTACAAAATATGGAAACGTTGTCGCTATCGCATTGGGATCGTAAAATAGATTATAGAAATAGAATCGTGAGATGTAAGACTTTCAAACGGTATATTGTGTGACCAGATTATTTGAGAATTTCACTGTAAAAAACACAATGACTAAATAAATTAAACTACTTCCGGCCCGAATACGGGCTGGTCCTAGTTAAGGGGTTAAAGCACCTAACTGAACAGACATCATTCAACACACAGGGATTGAGGTGTTTTCCCCACACCACAGAATTAGTGATCAAGAAAAGATTTGAACAGTTTAGAAATGGTTTATCTCCCCATGAAATCCCCATTCCAATCAGATGCATAGCCTATATCCCATGACATTTCAACAATGTAAATTTGATTTTAGGATTAATATCATATGTAAGATTGTGTTTATTCCTCCAGTAACCAGTTGTAATGACCAGTAACCACTTTTTGAAGCCGCATCACTTGCTAATTGAAACCAGAATAGAAGACCAGTGCTTTTAGTTTTTGTTGTTGTTGTGCCGAGTTCCTACATTGATCTGACTGCGACTCCACGGAAAGAAGCTTTGGTTCCAAATGTTATGTATAATTAAAATACAAAGGATAGGAACAAACTAAATTATATTACCACAATAGTATTGCCCACGGTGAGAGCATTTAACTGTTATCAAGTTTTTGAAGATATTTACATATTAAACCACAAAACTACGTTTATGAATGAGTTTACTCCCAGTTTTTAGTGAACTTCAGTCCTGTTTAAAGCTGCATCACTGTTCAAATTCATGGTGTAAATCCAGGGCACTTCTATGGCTGCTCATGTAATAGCAGTAAAGCACTGTTACCGAATGCTTAAATTCAATCATTTAAGCCAAAGTGGCAAAAACTATGGGACCTACCTGTTGCACTGTTCAAGTGGCATGTTGAATCCAGAAGAACAGACTGTTGTCAAATGCAAATCAAACAGGGGTTTGTTCTGTCCTCTTGATCTCATCCTCAAAGTACATGAATCAGAAAAATGACTCGATTGAAATCCCCTGGGTAACCAGGTACCTGCATAGAGAAATAATGGCAAGTGGTTGGGTTCATGTGCAGTTTTTCTGTAGGCATCATAAAATTTCCCATGTATGCGCAACAAACTTTACTAGAACTGAAGTTATTTCAATCATAGCTCATAGTCAGGTATTTCTGTTTGAAATTACAAGTTGAGTTTTTCTTTTAAGCACCGTGAAATTGTGTAAGAAGAAAAAAAAAGGAATGTCTCTCAAACTTATTATATTTATTTCCAGGAGCGGCAGTTAGAGATACAGGAAACTCACTCTGGATTCAGGGGAGTTAATCTGAACCCCGATATAAGGACTGAATAGTTTAAAATACCCCTTCTCAGTCTTTGTCTTCTGAGGTTGGAAACAGAAATGTATGTTCAAAATAATGCGATTGATTTAAGGAAGCCACTGTCTGGCTCCCTAAATCAATCAGTCTGCCAATCAGTAAGGGGTCTGATGGTTCAGGTTCCAGAAGCCCAGCCAGAAAACAGTCTAGTATACTGCTTGTGAAGTCTACTTGGTTGGAATAGTTCTCAATCACTCACCCGCTATTCTATAATGAATTGCTACGGACATCAGTAGCGATGCCTCTCTTGTAGTTATGATAAGGTGATAAAATGGCTGAAACCATCTAAGCAGCAGGCAAGCCTGATAGACAAACATTTGAGACTTGAGGGTATTGGAACAATCCTAAAATCTTACAATTGCCTAATTTTAGAAACCAGTTTTTCATGAGACATACTGATATACCCACGAATGTGGCTTGATGAGTGCCCACCTCTAATGAGTAAAAGCCACCAAATTGTAGAAGAAGAAAAGTCCAGAAGAGCAGCAGTGTGTTGCCAGTTTAATTCCAACTGACCCCTTAATTACTTAATGATGTCAAGTAGGTCAAAAATGTAAAGTATGGAACAGCTTGTGTTTCTTATTTTTAATATGTGTGGGGCTGGGCAACCCTACTACAATTTGAATTAAAAGGTGCAAAGGAATGTTACGACCCGAAACCCACCCGCGTTACAATAACCGAGTAGTTACAAAGGGTCGAACAAAAATGTGTGCCAACTCAAGTATGCCTTCTTAAAAACACATAGTTTTGCTTAATTTGCAGAAACTCCGCAGCAGCAATGGTAGGTAAAACTAGAGGAAACTCAAAGTATCAAAGCTATTTAAGTCTGAACCGGAAAAAAAATACCAAAAGGCAAATGAGTCTTCCGCAGCCTTACTAAACTTCACTAATAGATTCTGGGGTCCCAAACTTTTCTTTTTTTTGTACTCGGGGGTACAAGTGTGTTGTGCTTTTTGGTTGAGTGGTGTGGCTTTGAGTCAAGATGCTGTATGTATTTTTTTTCCCCTCTTCATAGTCCTTAAAACAAAAGTGTGATATACCCTACGGTATGATGAATTTTAAACCTACTTTAAGAAACACTGACCATTTCAGCTGGATTTACCAGAATTATACAGACTGCTTGGAAAATTACACCAGATATAAGCCATATACAGTATGGCCAATATAACATGGTATTGTTTGGAAGTTTCTGTAATAGTGACAATAAGAGGAAGACTTGGCAGCATTGTATGGTATAATGCTGTATCATTTTTTAAACTGGAGATTTAGTCAGCAGGGTATTTTAATTTCAATGTACCACTGTGAAACACATTTTTGTATTCAAATGTGTTTTAGCCAGGCCACTATGAAAGATCCAGGCTTTTATTCAGTATGACATTACTATATGAGCACAGGCATACAGGACATGCAGCCAACACTCTACAACTCATTTGCTTTCTATTGATAACATCATCTAAAAATGATGAACTATGATTTTTAAAGTAATTTACAATACCATTTATAACAAATGTATTCTTATGTGATGTCCAGTCTTAACACTGAGCTTCGGTTATAAAAATGCCATGGTTTAATACAAGAAAATAAATAAAATGAAGATAATATAAAATGAATCTTGTCTTTAGTGTCACATGCATTTGTGTATGAGGTCTAAGGCGGGCAGTTCTGGTCCTTAATGCTGATTGGTCAAAAGGCCACCTTATTAGTGCTGATATTCAAAGTATAGCCAGAGATCAAGATTTTTAAGCCGTATATATTTGATATAGCACAACTGAACAGAATGTTGAGGAGTAATGTTGATATCATTGCACTTTCCATTAACCCAAATATTTTATAGAAGGAAACATTGTAAAGCAGTGACCTGTGATTACGCTTTCCGTTGTGCAACACCCCCTAGCCCTGTCAGTTTTAACTGGACATATCTGCCATAGTAGAAATGGAAGTTTGCATAGTTGTGGCTTTCTAGCATTATATTTAAATGACACTGTCATGCAAGCAGGTAAAACCATTGTTTGTTGGCATTTTATAAATTGACTATTAATGTTCCAAAAAGACTCAACACCTTGCCAACAGATCAGGACCATCACCTTCCTCCTCGTTGTGTTCTTTTACAGACACTGGTTGCCAGACACCCTCACACATGGAAATGCTCACTGCAACAGCACTACAAGCACCCAGCCACAGAAACAGCCCGTTTCTCCAGTGGAGGTTCCGGAGGATCTATTTCCAGCAAACAACTCACTGACTCTCAGATATCTGCATTGTTCAAAGGTTTGTCTATTGTGTCCACTTGCACATGTCTGTTTTGACAAAGTTATTGATGTATGTAGATTCATTAGGAAACTTGAACCGAGAGTGTTCTTCAGAGACTCCCTGACAAGTCACGGAAGACCTTTCGCCCTCTTTCCACTTTCCTTACCCTCTGGCCCCGAACTTTGTTATTGACATGTAAAGTAAACTTGTACAATATGACATCAAAGCTTGTGAATCACATGTCCCACTAGTCAGGAACAAACTTTCATAGGTAGAATGGCAGGCCCTTAAAGCCATTGTCATAAAGCCAAATGATAAGGGTGGTGCCATAGCCATTCATACCTCTCAAAGCCCAACCCTACGTCCTCGTCGTGAGAGGTGGAAGCAGGTAATGCTGACCAACAGGGCTCTGGTGAAGCGCATGGGCCAATCCCCCGTGACGTGGATAAAAATGATTACAGAAACATTGATGAAGAGAAAGAACCCCAGAAGCCTAGGAGAAGAAGACTCTTCAGACAGAAATGCCGAAGAGACTATAAAGACGCATACTGAAAACCATATGGAGAGGGTGCGGCAGACTCTTCTATCTTCTAGGCAACCTACTAACATCGCAACCTGGAACATCAGGACCATGTACCAAGCAGGGAAAACGTCAGTCGTCGCAGAAGAGATGAGGAGGTACAAGATCTCTGTCCTCGGTTTGTGTGAAACCAGATGGATACAGACAGGAGAAGTCAGACTGGCAAGTGGTGAGTCCATATTATACTCTGGACACCCGGATGATAAGGCACCACACACGGAGGGAGTAGCATTTATGCTCTCCAAAGAAGCACAGAGGTCCCTCATCAGTTGGGAGCCAATCAATTCAAGAATCATCACTGCACGATTCCAAACCACACATAAAAGAATCAAGCTTCAAGTCATACAATGCTATGCACCCACCAATAATGCCGATAAGGAATCAAAGGACATCTACTACAATCAACTGAAACAGATACTCCAGACCAGACCAGCAAGAGACATCATTGTGCTCATGGGCGACATGAATGCAAAGGTGGGAATGGACAACAGTGGATACCATCTGGTAATGGGAAAGCAAGGAATTGGCACCATGAACGAGAACGGAGAGATCTTTGCTGACACCTGTGCAGACAACAACCTGGTCATAGGAGGAACACTCTTTCCCCATAAACCCACCCACAAAGCCACTTGGGTATCACCTGACCACACTACTGAAAACCAGATCGACCACATATGCATAAACAGGAAGTTCAGACGCTCTCTCCTGGATGTTCGAGTGAAGAGGGGAGCAGACGCCGGGTCAGACCACCACCTACTGACAGCTAAAATACAACTGAAGCTGAAGCGCTGCAACAACCCATGTGACAACAGAGTCAAATTCAACATCCAGCTCTTCCAGGACATAGGAACAACCGAACTGTATCAAACCACCTTACAGAACAGGTTCCAAGCCCTGCAAGAAGATGACAAAACACCAGTGGAGGAGCGTTGGAAATGCCTGAAAAACATATGGAAGGAGACCTGTTCAGAAGTGTTGGGGAGGAAGAAAACAAACCACAAGCCGTGGTTGTCAACAGAAACACTGAAAAGAATAGAAGAAAGGAGGGTAAAAAAGGACACAAAAAACAAATGCAAAACAAGAGCACAAAAGGCAGCAGCCCATAGAGATTATGAAGCTGCAAACAAGGAGGTGAAGAAAAGCGCTAAACGCAACAAAAGAAATTACATTGAAGACTTGGCACAGCAAGCGGAGGACGCAGCTTCAAAGAACAACCTAAAGGACCTCTACCTGACCACTAAGAAACTAGCAGGCAAGTTCAGGCGGACAAACACACAGATCCGCAATAAGCAGGGGCAACTCCTGACCACCAAGGAAGAACAGCAGAAAAGATGGACGGAACACTTCAGGGAACTGCTCAACAGACAGCTCCCTGCCCAGACGGTAGAGATCCCACCAGCTGCCCAGATGCTGGAGGTAAGCTGCGATCCCCCAACAAGATCTGAAGTAAAGAAGGCAATAAAGGAATTGCGCTGTGGCAAGGCGGAAGGGCCAGACGGGATCCCTGCAGAGGCCTTACAGGCTGCTCTTGAAACCTCAACTACCATGCTTCACCAGTTGATCAAACAGATATGGGAGGAAGAGATCATACAAACGGACTGGAAGGACGGCCTCATTGCAATTGTACCCAAGAAAGGAGACCTCAGGGATTGTAACAACTACCGAGGGATCATGCTGCTATCAACATCCGGCAAAGTGTTCAATCGCATTATCTTGGAGAGGCTGCGGAAGGGGACAGATGAAAGACTGAGAGAGAACCAGGCTGGTTTCCGGAATGGAAGATCGTGCAGTGACCAAATTGCCACCCTCAGGATCATCATAGAGCAGTCCATAGAATGGAACACCCCTGTCTATGTCAATTTCATTGACTTTGAAAAGGCATTTGACAGCGTAAACCGCGTGTTGCTATGGAAGCTCATGGCTCACTATGGTATCCCTCCAAAATATGTGAACATCATCAGGAACACATACCAGGGTATGCAATGTCAAGTGCTCCACCAGGGATCTGCACATGAAAAGATCAAAGTGCTCACTGGTGTGAGACAGGGCTGCCTCCTCTCTCCGTTCCTCTTCCTCCTGTGTATTGACTGGATCATGAAACAATCAACCAGCAATAAAAAGAATGGCATCCAGTGGAGTCTGACAGAACACCTTGACGATCTCGACTTTGCAGACGACATCGCACTGCTTTCACATACACACCAACAGATGCAGGACAAGACCACATGGCTGGAAACAACCGCAGCTGAGCTTGGACTTAAAATAAATGGGCCAAAAACCAAAATCATGCGGATTAACAACAAAATCATGAATCCCATAACACTCGAGGGCCACTCTCTCGAAGAGGTCAATAAATTTACCTATCTGGGAAGTGTGATAGCGGTGGATGGAGGGACAGAGGAAGACATAAAGTCGAGAATTGGAAAAGCAAGAGCAGCATTCAACATCCTAATCAAGATCTGGAAAACAAAAAACATCTCACTCAAGACCAAGCTCAAAATCTTCAACTCCAACGTCAAATTAGTACTGCTGTACGGATCCGAAACATGGAAGAACACCACTACCATCATAAACAGGCTGCAGACATTCATGAACCACTGCCTAAGACGCATCCTTGGGATCTTCTGGCCAAACACAATCAACAACATCAACCTGTGGGAACGCACAAACCAAGAACCAATAGAAGTACAGATGAAAAGGAGAAAGTGGATCTGGATTGGACACACACTGAGAAGAAACAAAGCAGCAATAACCAAACAGGCACTGACATGGAACCCACAGGGCAAACGGGGGAGAGGTCGTCCCAAGAACACCTGGAGAAGAAGTACAGAGCAAGAGTTTAAGAAGGAGGGGCTGACGTGGCAACAGCTGGAGAAGATGGCCCAAGACAGACGAGGGTGGAGGCGATTCATCAATGGCCTATGTTCCGAAAAGAATACAAAGGCCTAATGAATGAATAGCCATTCATGACTAGTACACTGTCTAGGGATGAGATTTTGTGAAAACTAGGCACTTCCACAATGTATAAAAAACTTGCTGTCAATCCCACAAAAGCTGTACAATCTTGAATACACAAGTAACTGAGTAATTGAGGACAGCGTCGCAAGGGGCTATATCAGCCTAAATGACATTTTACCTTACTACTAAGAACTCTTAACTTCTTAAGTGACACTAAAGTTCCTAGCTAAGAGCTACATCTTAAAACCTTTTCACAAAGCTGCTGAGACCAACTTTTACTAAGGAATGGAAGAGAACTCTTAAGCTAAGATAAATGGCGGGGTTGACCTCGTTGCTATGGATGACGTAATTTTTTCATGAACATACTCACTTACGATGCCCATAGTGATTAGTCGATAGGGAACTGTGTCGTCAAATTCATCATAGAAATACTGTAGCTGCAGGTACAATCATGTTGCCATATTCAGATTAAAAATTTTAAGTACAAATTTAGGCTTTAAGTGTTCCTGATTTAACATGAAACCAAAAATAATATACTGGCTAATCAAGTATATATTTGGCTAATTGTCTTGCATGTCTGGTCGCTCGTAAAATAACTTGTGGATATGCATTTAAACAGACTTAATTATTTAGGCTAGAATAAGGCTGAAGTTGGCTCCATTTTTTTGTAGTTCGCGAACATCAACAGGAAACCATATGAATTGTCGGGCGATGTGGGGTCTGCAGAGGGCATTTATTGTTTTGGTGTAATATTCTGACTGAGGTATTCCCAGTTTGTCTGCGCTGCATTTTACCATGTGGCCAAGTAGCGTACATTTGGCAAAACCTTGATCTCATTGTGTTGTTCTTGTTTGTTGGTGAAGAGACTGCATCCCTGACTAGCTCTACTATAATCATAACCTTTTTAAAAGCTTGTTGTTATTAAATATGCCAGAACACCGACTTGATACCGAGGCAGATTTCCGGCATCAGCTATAGGACTGTTTGTGATTTGGTCTTAGTAACTTAAGAGTCCTCTTGACTACCCCTTACTTGTCGCAGATTTAGGAGTTGGTTTTAGAGCTAAAATGCTTAGTGAATTATTCTAAACTTAAGAGTGATACGCCCATTATTTTTAAGAGTTTCCCCTAAATCGGCAAGTTAGGAGCTACCTTTAGACTTAAGATTTTTTGTGAATGCAGCCACAGATGTCACAATATCATCTTACCCAAGATAGACGGCAACAAGTACCCTGTCCCAGGAAGACTGAATGTATCCCACGACAATTCTCTCAAGCCCCAGTTGCAGTTTGTGAACTTCTTTATCAAGTCCTTTGTACATATTTGTTCCCTCTAACATTAGGGACTTGACAGACCTGATATTGAAACTGCATCATTTGGAATGTGACATTGATCACATCCACATCACTTGATACGGAATCCCTCTTTAAGAAGATCCCGCAAAGGGAGACTATGGCTGTACTCAATGAGACCATTCAACAAGAGCTGACCAGTTGCCCATCACCTTATCACCAGCCTTGTGGAACTTAATGTTTTTTTTTTACTTTGAGAGTAAATTCTATCTGCAGACCAAGAAGATAGCCATGGGATAAATGATGTCACCAAACATTGTCAATGTGAATGTGGGTGAGCTTGAGGGACGACTCCTTTTTACCTAATAGCATAGCAGGTTGTAGGTACACCATGTACAGAATGGACGCTCTGAAATATCTCAATATTCTGGATCATAACTTAAAATATTCCTTGAAAGCCCATTAATTATCTGGAATATGGGTATCTCAATTTACACTGTACCATCTACAGGACACGCCTTCGACGTTCTCTTTTTTATTTTTATTTATATCTTTTTAAAGTATTTAGCAGATGCTGTTATACAGAGTGCGTTACACAGCTTACATTCTTCTTACATACAATCCATGTATGCGGCCTGATATTTACTGAAGCAATTCCGGTTTAGGACCTTGCTCAAGAGTACAACAGCAGTGCGCCATCCTGGGAATCAGACCTACAGCCTTAGAGTAACAAGCCCAGTTCCCTGTGCCATATTGTTATGCTACACTGCTGCCCCATTTGAGCTTTTGGACAGTTCCTTCGCCTCTGTGCAGGGAACATGCCTCATGTAACAGTATTGTCTTGGTTGTGATGTTTTAGTTTAATGTGTCTTACTGACTTAGCCTTAAGACTTAGCTTACTGTGTGAACTAGACTCGATGTTCATGTCTATGGATAGCTGCTTTATGATGGTACTATACATTTATGATAGTACTGTACATTACCTGACCTGTTTGTAGTTGTTTTAATGACCTTCGGTATGCACTTATTGTACATTTGGATAAAAGCATCTGCCAAATTAATGTAATGAAACCGGGGTATACCTATGCCAATCTTCTGATATGCAGCAGAGATTCAGGGAGAGGGGATACAGCACTCGGGTAATAGGTTCAACAACAAAATTTTTTACTAACCCCTATTGAAACCCCTGCTAGCTGAAAACAAAGACAAACAGAACCAAGTGGTGTGCAGATTGAAATACTGCTTGCCAACAGAATCAGAAGGGTACTTACTAAAACCTTTGCCTGAGATGGAGACACACAACCCATGTGTGAATTTCAAAAAATTACTCTCCCATAACCTTAATTCTATGTATAATATGGACACACCAACATGAATGTTGACGATGCATGTGATGCACGCGCCGGACATATTCAAGATTGAAGCGGCGCCGAAGAGGAGACGTCGGTATAAGTAACCACAATTTTGTTTGTTTTTGTGGCGATATAAAGACATTATCGCGACTTACAATATCCTGGTACACATCAAACGTGTATCAGGGTCTTTCTATGGGTCTCCAACGAAAGTGAATCTGTGAAGCTGAAACTGATGCGCGTAAAAGTTTGGATAAAGCATAGGCTATGTGCACCTCGCGATACCTTAACGTAGGCGACTTTCGGTTGAAAACTTTTTTTTTCTTACTATCACATAATAATAATAATAAGAATTTGCACTTTTGCACTTTTTTGCAATAGTTTAAAAGGTAGACTTACCGTGCTTAGTTCATAAAATACAAAATATTGCCAATAAATATTGTCTCTTCGTTGCAAACTTCAAACTACAATATCAAAATTATTCAATAATGTTACATTAGCTCGGACCAAGAATAGGACGAAGTTAACATTGCAGGGTGGACGAGTTATAAACATGTAGGTAGCCCTCCAACATATCCGCGTGATAGAGAAAACTAAAGATATGAAGTTGACAAAATTGTCTCGCAAATACCGATTATCGGACAGGTTTCTTCAAGTCGCGGGGCGCCTGCGACTGCTTACTGCGCGCAACGCACAGACGAAATGAACAGATGACACAAATACATATTTAAACTGACAAGCGAAATGAAGAGCATTTGTGTTTCATTTACATGTGTACCTTATTTTAAGTTGTTAATACTCGTGTCAAGCTTGCTATTCCCTGTGTTTTTTTTCCTTTTCGATTGTACATCCGTCTGTAGGCTACAACAGTTATAGCGGTAGATTAAATTAAGCTTGCATTGTTTGCTCTGAGTATGTGAACAAGGAACTAGTCTACAGGCCTTATGATCCTGTACATTTGAAAACTGTATTTTATTTATTTTTACAACACACAAATACGCCCTGCTGAAAATTCCAGCTTAAACTAGCCTAAACTGGTCAAGATGGCCTAAGGTGTGTTTTCGACACTATTCACCATCTGACCGGCCTACAGTCAGCTAGTCCAGGGGTTCCCAAACTTTTCCATGCCAAGGACCCCCAAATAGCCGTAGACTGGCAGGGGTCCCCCTATTGCGAAATGGCTTTAAAAAAAAACTTTCAAATTACACTGGCAAATATTTAAAAAATCTAACATACAGCTTCTTAATACACAACACAATACTTTTGACCCTATTTTGATTCCATAATCGGGCCGTTTGCAGCTCAACATAACGCTTTGACTGACAGGCAGACGGTTAGTTATTGGCTGCAATTAAAAGAAGGGCATGGCAAAGACCTCATTTCGATATGAAAGGATTTATAACAATTTATATTGTATTTTAAACAGACACAATCATTTTATGAATTGAATTGAAATGTATTTTTTTAATAAATATTATTTTATTATTATTATTATTTTTTTAAATTATGCTTTTTCCTTTTGCTTGGCCCCCCTGGCGCCCCCTGGCGGCCCCCAATTTGAAAACCCCTGAGCTAGTCCACCAGTTTGGCCACCAGCTTACTCAGCCAGTTTAACCAGTTTTTGACAGTATGACCAGAGGAGTGTCAAAAACACAGTGAATCACTGGGTTTAGCTGGAATTTTCACCAGGGACAGAATAATACTACCTTGGTACACAACATAATAGGTTGGGATACTTAAATAAATTAAATAACCATGACAATTTGTTTGTTCTATATGATGGCTCACAAAGGATGAACCATTATAAACATTAAAATGAAAGTTTCATGGTTGTGGAGTATGTATGGAATGCAGTCTGCTCCAAATAACTTGAAGTGTCCGGTTTGACACAGTTGATGTTTGTATCCACCTCTCAGTTGCCTCTGTTTATGTGTGAAGCACAATCCTTTTTTTAAAAAGTGGAAACAAATTAAGCTAAACTTGGGCCATCTCTAATAACATGACCTGATTGGCATCACCCACTGAAAAATAATAGAAAGCAATTGACTAAATTTTTTCTTTGGATTTTTTTGGCCCTCTCTGGTGAAATGATGGCACTGCAGTACCATTCCATTTAATCACACAGCATCCACCAAGATCATGAAAATAAGAACGCACAGATGACATAAATCCGTATTTAAACTGACAAGCGAAATGAAGAGCATTTGTGTTTCATTTACATGTGTACCTTATTTTAAGTTGTTAATACTCGTGTCAAGCTTGCTGTTCCCTGTGTTTTTTTCCTTTTCGATTGTACATCCGTCTGTAGGCTACAACAGTTATAGCGGTAGATTAAATTAAGCTTGCATTGTTTGCTCTGAGTATGTGAACAAGGAACTAGTCTACAGGCCTTATGATCCTGTACATTTGAAAACTGTATTTTATTTATTTTTACAACACACAAATACGCCCTGCTGAAAATTCCAGCTTAAACTAGCCTAAACTGGTCAAGATGGCCTAAGGTGTGTTTTCGACACTATTCACCAGCTAACCGGCCTACAGTCAGCTAGTCCAGGGGTTCCCAAACTTTTCCATGCCAAGGACCCCCAAATAGCCGTAGACTGGCTGGGGTCCCCCTATTGCGAAATGGCTTTTAAAAAAACTTTCAAATTACACTGGCAAATATTTAAAAAATCTAACATACAGCTTCTTAATACACAACACAATACTTTTGACTCTATTTTGATTCCATAATCGGGCCGTTTGCAGCTCAACATAACGCTTTGACTGACAGGCAGACGGTTAGTTATTGGCTGCGATTAAAAGAAGGGCATGGCAAAGACCTCATTTCGATATGAAAGGATTTATAACAATTTATATTGTATTTTAAACAGACACAGTAATTTTATGAATTGAATTGAAATTTATTTTTTTAATAAATATTATTTTATTATTATTATAAATAAATAAAAATATGCTTTTTCCTTTTGCTTGGCCCCCCTGGCGCCCCCTGGCGGCCCCCAATTTGAAAACCCCTGAGCTAGTCCACCAGTTTGGCCACCAGCTTACTCAGCCAGTTTAACCAGTTTTTGACAGTATGACCAGAGAGGAGTGTCAAAAACACAGTGAATCACTGGGTTTAGCTGGAATTTTCACCAGGGACAGAATAATACTACCTTGGTACACAACATAATAGGTTGGGATACTTAAATAAATTAAATAACCATGACAATTTGTTTGTTCTATATGATGGCTCACAAAGGATGAACCATTATAAACATTAAAATGAAAGTTTCATGGTTGTGGAGTATGCATGGAATGCAGTCTGCTCCAAATAACTTGGAGTGTCCGGTTTGACACAGTTGATGTTTGTATCCACCTCTCAGTTGCCTCTGTTTATGTGTGAAGCACAATCCTTTTTAAAAAAAAGTGGAAACAAATTAAGCTAAACTTGGGCCAACTCTAATAACATGACCTGATTGGCATCACCCACTGAAAAATAATAGAAAGCAATTGACTAAATTTTTTCTTTTGATTTTTTTGGCCCTCTCTGGTGAAATGATGGCACTGCAGTACCATTCCATTTAATCACAGAGCATCCACCAAGATCATGAAAATAAGAACTAGGAGAAAGGGCTAACATCTGAGAGATCAAGGAAATATATTGGCATATGTAGGTAAAAAGTAGATTAAAGGGATATGTGTGCCTGTGTAAATAAGTTTTCCCCATGATGCATCTATTGCATCATAAAAAATAGATCTGGCTTTTTGACTTGAAACTCGGAGAGGCTGAAACCGAATTGGTCTGGGTGGCAAGTCACAACATGTCCGGGTTTTCAACATATGTAGGCCTATGACTTGACAAACAAGAAGAAAAAAACATGTTTTTTTTAAACTAACAAACTAACACACCGTTAGTTATTTCTTGTGAGTGTGTCAACATCAATCAATTAGTTAATCCCCCACATCCCCTTAGTCTATCTTGTATCTTCCAATTTAATTTGGCACTCCAACATAAAACATAGCCAGCGTAAAATGTATCCCATTCTGCCTTATTTCAATTGTGAATCACGGTCCACCAAACGTGCCTATTATCAAACCTTATTAAAGTCTAATAAATAAATAAAACAGTTGTGGTCGGCTATTGTGGATTAGGTTTGCTGCCAAATAACAAAAACTTCTCAATACAATTTTTTCCCAGTTTTGCAAGGTGTGTAAGGCAACCCTAGTATTAATAGTAGGCTGTGTCAGCTGGTTAGCAGTTCACTAGTCTGCAACACTGCACTGGAATATTCGTTTTATGCTTGGTGCAGATAGCAGACTGCTCCTTACTAAGCAAGGTTTATGTGAAATAATTAGAATTCTCAAAGCAGCTATACAGCTAAGATAGAGCTAGCTAGGACCGAACTCCGAACTGTCTAATCCATCATAAAACTCGGCCTATCTATTTTACAAAGCCTCCAGTGCTCACGCACTTTGAAGTAGCCAACTTAAGCGACGCGTGTTCTTGCGCACTAACCTTCAGACAGACTGAAGCAGAAGTGCGGTGAAAGTTAACGTACCATAAACATTTAACATTACCTAAGGTATTCCACAATCATTTGGCAGTAGATATGCAGATTGTTTACCGTTCCCCAGGTGCCTATTCATCAGCTTTCTAGGCTATACAAAATTAATGTGAATTTTTAAGAAAACATTTTACCTTTGTATTTGTTGTTAATACGTTGAAGCAACTAGAAAGGACACTGTATACCGAACATACATTTATTACCAGCAAGTTAGAGAACATAGCACTTTTCAAAATCACCTGCCAGTTTGGTTGCTTGGTAACATATATTTCTTTACCCTTTGAAGAGTAGTTTCCCCCCCAAAATTCTAAGTCAGTGTTCTAGAACTCCATTGCTTTCAGTTACCAGTAGTGATTGTTACATCATCACTAGAATGTTCAGTAATCTTATCATATAATTTGCTTAATGGGGAGAGATTCCTTTTTTAAGTAAGGCTACTACGTTTTTAATGTGGGTATGACGAAAGGTACAAGGCAGGAACTGTAAATAGTCCGTGCTCTTCATTCTGCAGAAGGGGAGTCAGTTAACACAACAAGATGTATGTCCAAAATGCCACAGATGGGCAGTCCCTCTGAGCATTCATATCACATGACTAGTGTTTACCTTCGATGTTAGCAAATCATCACTTGTAACGTCTTGCTGGTCGCCCAAATAAGGTTAATAAGGTTATATCCCCATCTAAACCATAGTGTGAGTTATTAATTATAACTATAGATAATATTAATGAATTATGTTAGTAAACATATACAAATATATAGCATAGAATAGAATAACTTTAATTTCCCTTTCGGGAACTTCAGTTGTAGCCCCAGCAAATTCCCAGTCAAGCCGCCTCACTCCTCCGCATTATCTTCTCCTCCCCTGGTGGCCTTCTGAAGAATGCTCGCACTCTCAAATCCCAACAGTCTTTTCCTTGCCCAGCTGGCCTTAGCTAATTGGTACATCGTCTCAACACAGGATGTGACAACCCATGATAAGCTAGAGCGACATAAGGGAACAGAGCCTTTGGCCACCCTGATGAAGGCATATTGCCGAAACATGTTGGTGGTAACTTAAAATTAAAATTATTTTTGCATGAAGATAAGTCATATATTTTCTCTGATTCAATGGACCGATAATCAGCACCTTTCTTTTTTTTGGGTGTGCATTCTTATATTTTTCCGAACAGAGGCTTTGACAACCATCACTTCACCAGTTGAGAACTTCTCCATATGCCTTGTTAAACGCAAACCACAACCTCAGTGAAAGACAAACCCAGTCAAGCGCAAAGTGATTTAAAAGACGACATGTTTGATAACACAAGATATGGCCACTTAAGCTAGCTAAACATATAGCTATGACAGTTCGACAATATATAGTTACACAGGCTGCAAGCTCTCACCGGGCAGCAAGTGTCCAAAATCAGCACCTTGAGATGGCAAAAGTGGGTCTCCTCCTAATCTAGCGAGAATGCTGCTTAGGTGTTATTTAACTGCGGTCAAGCTCTCGTATATTTGCGCACATACATTTTAAGCCGTGATAGCTTGACCGTCATTTTCCGAAGCCGTGATAGCTTAACCCCAGTGTTATACTGCAGCAATCAGTCCAGTCACGGGCTATCTACTGTAGTCTGTTTTTCAGCCGAGGTTAAATGTATAACAACGGTAAGATCAATAGTCAGGCAGCGTCGTGAAAGTCGTGGTGTTTGCTAGCATGAGGTTGCTTTAACTCCCCGATGCAGACGGAGGCAGGGCATAATAGTCTCGCATCTTTCAACTCCGCTGCTCCATGACGGTCCTCGGTGTCCCCACCTACAGGCATCTTCTCATACGTTGCGAGACTTGCGACGTCCATGTCTCCCAAAGATGGTTGACAGGCAACAGCGTGTGTCTTTTCTCCAGCGCTGCTCCCAGGATCTCCGTACACGGCTGTGACGTCAGCATCTCCACTTGTAGAGGAGACGCAAACAAACACTGTAGCCCTAAGCCAAAAACGAAACGCAAAGCAGGGAAAACATAAAAGAGAGGAACGTAACAATTAAACGTATATATAACTAGCTAGCTAGCTAGATAAGACCATTGGATGCACTTACCTTATTAACGTTACACTTGCGTCAGAGACGCTAGCTTGAATTTATTATTTTTATTTTTTAAGCTTGAAGTCCTCCCGGTAACACTAAAAAACTCAAGTTCGACAGTTCCGAAAGCTTCTACTTTTCCTGGGTAGCCCGGATGCTTCACCTTTGCCCTAGTTCAGGGGTAGGCAACCCTGGTCCTAGAGAGCCGCAGGGTCTGCTGGTTTTTGTTTTCACCTTAAACACAGCAACTAATTAGACCAAAGAAACCAGGTGAGGTGAGTTAACTGTGTAATCAACTGCTCTAATTGACCAATTAAGTGGTGAGTAACAACAAAAACCAGCAGACCCTGCGGCTCTCTAGGACCAGGGTTGCCTACCCCTGCCCTAGTTAAAAAAAATCTGAATTTCAGAAAGTAGAATAGGAGAGATTTGTATTTATGGGTCTGAATTTTTTTAAATCTGAATTTCAGACATTTTAATCCGAATTTAAATGCAAATTTATGAAATACACCACAAAAAAGTACTCAAATACTTTTGTCAGTTCTTGAGCTCCATACTCCACTCTCTTAGAAAGGCTTTCCACTAGATGTTGGAACATTTCTGCATGGATTTTCTTCCATTCAGTCTGAAGAGCAGTAGTGAGGTTGGTCACTGATGTAGAGCGATTAAGCCTGGCTCGCAGTGAGCTTCCAATTGATCCCAAAGGTGTTTGGGGTTGAGGTCAGGGCTCTGTGCAGGCCAGTCAAGTTCTTCCACGCCAATCTCGACAAACCATTTTTATATAGACCTTGGTTTTTTCACAGGGGCATTGTCATGCTGAAAAAGGAAAGGGCCTCACCCAAACTGTTGCCAAAAAGTTGGAAGCACATAATTGTTTAGAATGTCATTGTATGCTGTAGCGTTAATATTTGCCTTCACTAGAACTAAGAGGTCTAAACAAACCATGAAAAACAGCCCCAGACCAAGTGGTGTCCAGATACTTTTTGACATATAGCATAAACTTCTAAAACAATTCTACCCAAAATCTACAACAAAACGATCTTACAAATTCCCTTTTGAACCCTCTACCCCACAATGGTGAGTGATGACACAACTGACAAATCACAGTTAAATGCATTTATTAAATGTTTTGTGCCACAAAATGCCGGATAAATACTCCAGTGGGGAGCAGTGATTGTGCCACAATGCAGTAGTTGCAATTAAACGTTTCACTGCAATACAATGGAAGCAAAATGATTGGAGAAATATAACAATTTTGTACCATACAATTTTGTCATACAACTGTATATTTTGTGGCACATAAATTGCATTTGATTTAATGAAATAATCCTATAATTTTGTAAAAAAATATTTATAAAAGAATTGTTTTGTACATGAATGTCAGATTTTTAAAAAGAAGTGTGTAATAATTTTAAATATTTGGTCACATATCCTTTGCATGCCATGACTTCCTGATGTCTGTGACTCAACAACATACAAACCAATTCCCACCCCCCAATTCCTATAGAGATCCATTCAAATGCAGAGACGTTATAGTATCACTTGTAAGAGTACCAGAAAATAAAATATCAAGTGTCTTTTGATGAGTGTCTTTTGTTGGGTCAAAGACATCAGGAAGTCATGGCATGCAAAGGATATGTGACCAAATATTTAAAATTATTACTTTATTCTATACATAAATGCAGGGGTGCCAATAATTGTGGAACACATGGTTTTGTTAAAAATTATAATTTCTTGATGAGGGATTTTTTTCTCATAATAAATTTACTTCAATTAAAAGTAGGATGTTTTTCTCATTTTTTCAGTGTGAGATTAAGCTAATTCACCAAACGATTAATTTTTTCTAACCATTTTTACTCATCTTTACCAGGGGTCCCAATAATAGTGGCCGGAACTGTATCTTTGGGGGAAACAAGATTACATCGGAAATATACAATCACTTTGTACAATAATTGGTCAATAATTTCAGTTGGTGTCTAATGTCAAATATTATAACAATTTTTATGCAATATTAGCAAAATTACCCCATATTAACAGATTTTAGCTTGTCTCTATGCAACTTTGGTAAAGGGTAAACGATAATACGAAGTAAAAAATCAGCTCAAGAAAGATCTAAAACATGCATCCATCTTCTCAATCCACCTTTATTTAGCCAAAGAAGTGCCTGAGACAATCAACAGTACTCAAAAGAACTGTGTGGTTTCTCTCCAAAATGAACTTGCTGGTGCATTTTGACGTGCATCAGGCGAGTAAAAGCCTTTCCACAGTGAATGCAGCTATAAGGCTTTTCTCCTGTGTGTATCCGCTGGTGTCTTTTAAGATTACTTTGCTGAGTGAAACTCTTCCCACATACAGCACAGCTATAGGGTCTTTCTCCTGTGTGAATTCGCTCGTGCTCATACAGATTACTTTGGTGCGTGAATCTCTTCCCACAGTGTACGCAGGCAAAGGGCTTCTCCCCTGTGTGAATGCGCCGGTGGCGGTAGAGATTATTACGATGGCTGAAAGACCTTCCACACTGCGTGCACCTGAATGCTTTCTTTCCCGTGCGCATGTGATCATCTACGCTATTTAGGTGGGTGAAACTCAACCCAGAATGTGTGTCAGCTGAATCCTCTGTATCCGGTCTCCGATGGGGCTCTATAAAGTCGGCATGTAAATTTGGGCTATCGTCGGTGTCTGACTCAGACTCTGCCGTGCTCTGACTCGCTCTCATTCCTTCTTCTGATGCCTGGAGTCTCTGTGGCCTGGGCTGAAATGCCTGATCCTCGTTTTTCACAGAGTACAGTGTCTCTCTGTCCCGTCGCTGAACCCTCTCTGATGGAGTCTCTTCAGTGCATATGGACTTAATCTCAGCCTCCTCTTTCACACATGCTAAACTTGATGTCCCAACGTGTGGCTTCAGATCCAGGGATCCCAAAGATAGCATGCTGTTACCAGAACCTTTCGCTGCTCGAATAGGATGCGGCTCAGCTTGGCCCAACAGCCGCTGCGGATCACCACCAACGTTAGCGCAACACTGGTCCTCTGGCTCTGAGTCCCCGTAGCTTTGTGTAGGTGGAGCCCTCGGGAGACTACCTCTCTCAAACATGTGCTCACCACCCGTGCTGTTCTGTGGCTTAAGACATCTGTGCTCACATCCTGCTTTTCCAAGCGACTGTGTGGGAAGATCTCTCCCTCCATTGTCCTTCAACGCCAGTTCCTCCTCATCACTGCGTCCATACCCGTGCAGCCCAGCAAGCTCCTCCGGGCACTCTGTGGGAATGGGCTGAGCATCCTCATTCTCTGGGCAAGCCTCACGGTGCTGCTGTTCAGTGGGTGATCTCAGTATTTCAGTTGCACAGAAATCTAAATGCCCTGTAGAGAGGGGAACAACACCAGAGCCAATGTTTCCAAGTGTGGATATACTGTAAGCAAAACATTATCTGCAAGTAACAAAACAAAGTACCATTTTAGTTTTGTCAACCATTGTACATTTTTTATGTATTATTGATAATTGAAATGCAATCTTAAAAGTTTTATCAAAATTTAAGACGACCATATAGCATCATCGAGCAACTTCTAGCAGCTTATGTGAAGTTCAGCAGCTACTTTCTGTTTGAAAGAGTTGCCAACACTGGTCACATTTGACTGATAAGTGGTTACCTCAGAACTCCCTTTGTAGGATCCCTAATATTGTAGCTTATTGAGGTTACAGTGTAAATAATAAGTTATGACATTGCTTTCCAGCACACACAGCTTTTCAAAAACTGAACTATACTGTATGTGGCTTAATTTCAGATGTACTTGCCAGTCAGAGTAGGGTAGACTTCTGTGAATTCAAGTTTTCTCTTAAACAGCCTGAAATTTGATATTGGAAGCCTGAAGTCTTTTTGTGTTTATTTTATTTTTTTAGAAGTTTTTTTACAGTAAGTAATAAATTACAGGCCACAATCACTATCACTGCCATTTCACCATTGTCTTACTATCACTTCAAATGTACATTTTGACTGGGATTTATATTATATATGATAGGAATCTGCATATTGATCTCGTATCATTAAAATAGTAGGCCCATTACTGAAATTAAAAGCCATACTACCTTGTGTCTGAGTCATGTATAAGTTATTAGGAAGATTCCATTCTCTAGAGTGACTAACAATTCTTCTTTTGCTATGGGCAGTTACAGTAATTCCAACACCCAATAGGCTTAATAAATTGATATTGTTACAAAACAATTTCTAGCCCAAAATGTAGTTCCCTGTTTTGTGAGACTCTTTTCAATGTTTTTAACCCTCGACACTTACTCTCTTCACTGATCACCAGTGCTTCCTTTGAGATATTGCTTGTCAGGCCTCGTTTAGGTCCATTCTTGATTATAAGTGATGGCGGTATGTCCTTCTCCATGTTCATAGACTGAAACTGAAGAGCAAAATCAAGACTTTGGATGGAACCCTGTCACGAGCCTTACCAAACCAAAGCAAATATAATCATACATACATACAGGTGCAGCTCAAAAAATTAGAATATTGTGAAAAAGTTCAATATTTTTTGTCACTCATGTCAGAAAGTGAAACTCATATATTATATAGATTTATTACACAGAGTGAAATATTTCAAGCCTTCATTTCTTGTAATTTTGATGATTATGGCTTACAGCTAATGAAAACCCAAATTCAGTGTCTCAGAAAATTAGAATATTACATAAGATCAATAAAAAAGGATATTTTAAACAGAAATGTCAGCCTTCTGAAAAGTATGTTCATTTCTATGCACTCAATACTTGGTTGGGGCTCCTTTTGCATGAATTACTGCATCAATGCGGCGTTTCATGGAGGCGATCAGCCTGTAGCACTGCAGGTAGGCCCAATCTGTGGAGGATATCTGTGCAGCGGTTGCATGGGCATCACCACATATTTCTTAGAATATATTCTTTTGATGTTGTAAGAGCAAGTTCTGTGGCTCAGTCTGTACTTTATGCAGCCTTGGAAGCATAACAGTCAATTATCCTGCATGTTGTTGCTTGCTGCAATCATAATAATGGTTTCCATAAATATTTCCATCAAATTTGTGCCGAAAATGACAAAATGTATTTTTTTTGTTTGTTTTTGTATCTTTTAGAGCACAGGTGATGTACTCAGTACTCTACACAATACCCATGTTACATTCAGACTGTGTTCCTTGGGGGATCCTGTGCAACAGTATAGGGGTACATTCCCAACCCTCTGGGAGTCCAGTCCAAAAAGAAAGGTAAAGATGGGTTAGCTAGACAACCAGGATTTCCTCTACGAGGAATGGGCTGCCAGGCAGCATATAGAACATAGCTGAATAGCGGGTTTCTTCCCCTTATCATAGCTCACCCTAGTGCAAGGGGCGTGACCGAGCTGACAGTGGATTTGACAGATGTCTAGCAAATCCAGTCGTGATATGGGGTATCCGAAATCCACTAGCAGTACATTACTCATGCAGGGAACCATGGTTTTGCAAGTAACCCATTGATTGCTTCCTTGCATTGTTATAACACAGTGGTTTCAATATATATTTACTATTTGACAGTGGTATTTCACAAGGTAATTATTTTATTTTATTGTTATCTGACAGCCATAACCTAACATTGACATCATCTTATAAATGAAATCACTTAATTCACTTGATTGATGTAATGATTCTGTTGGATGTCTTTGTTTGATATGTTTGTTTATGTGTTGTGGGTCTGCTCCACTGTCTGTCTTTTTTGTTGTTGTTGCTGGGGCTACAACTGAGGTTCCCTTGCAGGAAAATAAAAGTTATTCTATTCTATTTTATCTGATGAGTGCCATTTGAGATGATCATATTTTATAATACAGTATTGAATGTGAATAACAGTGAAATACGTTTCAAACACATTCAGGCACAATTAACACTCAATGGAGTTCACCTCTTCCGTAAGAGTTATGGACTGTAGGAATATGTCGTCGTCCACAACTCTAACCGCTCCATCCTTCCACTGCCTGCCTCCCCATTCATCTTCGTAAACACTTTCTTCTAAAGAATGACGGCCATCTACAATGTTGGAAAAATTAACGGGAACGTTGTTAGAGCTCATCTTTTTAATTAGGCCTACTGCTAATTGTGATTAATGAAACCAGTTTATATTCTAGAATTTAGCACTTTAATTATGGCACAATAAACGGACAGTTAAATGTCCATAGCATGCCGTACTGAAAAGCCTTACCTTTATCGACTCCATCACATATCTGAATCGGACCGAGCAATGCTCCAGAACCTTTTACGGAACTCTTTTCAGCGCCTTTTGTCTCTCGGCATCGTCGAGCAAGAACCAGCTCGCTCTCCATCCTACTTAATTTTCTCCTTAGTGCTATATTCTCGTACTGGTTCCGGGAAATTTCCAGATCTATCCCAGTGGAACTGTTTTCCACAAGTTTGGTAATTTCTACCACTGCCGCTTTAGCTAACACCTCCATAATGGAGGCCAATTGCGCCTGAAAGCTAACAAAATTAAACATTTTTAACACCGATTAGCTTGCTATGAATTGCCTCTTTCTTCGTAAGGCTGCGGCTATGTCGTGTAACGTTAGCTAATTACAGCTGGCTGTAATGTGCGAATCTAAAACAACAGTGGATTAATAAAACAATTTAATAAGCAGCTAGGTGCCGTTCCTACATTTCATCTGTGATTAATCCGTCTTTGACAACTAGCGTGTATTTAGCTATTGCTAACAAGTAAACACATTTGTTTCCGGGCATCTGAGCAGTGTGATGACCGCATAACCGTAAATACTGTAAAATAATCGCATAGCCTACGTTTTAGGGGGCTCAGGGAAACGTACAATATAGCCTAGGCTCGTTAACAATTCCAGGTCGATATCCTCACGTCGTCCTTATCAGAAATCCTTTCCTGTTGATGTGGATGTCCCATACTCTAGTTCCATCAAGATATTAATGTAACTCCCAGACACATATTTTCCACCTCTATTATGAATCCGATTACAAATATTTTCTGAATGAATGCCGAAAAGATATAGACTACATAACGATAACACCCACGACAGAAAGAACTGACTCATTGTATTGCTGTTCATGCATAGAATTGTATTTATATTCCCGCATGAAGGCGGAATATAATGGTGAAATAGTGTTGTTGTTGTTTTTAACTCGTGGGATGGTGGGAGCATGCGATAGTCTATGTTGTGGCTGGCCACGACTTACTAAAGTGTGGGAACGAGATCAATAGGTCGTGGCCACAATTTATGAAGGCGTGGGAACGAGATCCGTATGACCTGGCCACAAGAAATAAAACTAACCTGTCTGATGTTTCTACCAATAACAATACTTTATAAGTTGCTGATCCACATTAGAACCATATTTTAACATTTTAGTCGCTTTATAGGGACACTACTTGAGGGCCATCAGTGCAAATATGAATTCAATACTACCAATAGGTTAAAACATTACACAAGGGAGGCGGTTATTAGCACTTTTTTGCCTATATGGAGAGTCATTTAATTGATAAATGTAATTACTCTTGCAGTAAAATCCTTTTTTTATGACCATCCATTACATGAAGATGACATGTCAAAGTTATTAAAAACCATGGTCGTATTTTGTTCTACCTTGGGTAGGGGTATCTCAAATATTTGGGGGGTTTGTTCCTCCACTAAAAGCCACCCATGCGAAAATAGAAATTTAGATTCATGCAATTTTGTTTTATTTTAATGTCGGAATGGCATACAAAGATATGTCTATAATTAAATCACTTGCGTCCTCCAGACACGGATTCATTATAAGCAGCTCTCCTCCAACTCTCCTCTCAGCAAATTAGCCTACTGAGGCGTGGCTCACAACTAGTCATTCTCTCCGCTATAATCTCATGGCAACGGTTTACAAAGCCATTCCTACGTCATAAGGATCTCATTCCCACACGCATGACGTGTAGATTTAATTTCCCATGTGTTAATGAGTAGTAACCACAACATAAGGATCTCATTCCCAAATGTTAATGAGTAGTAACCACAACATAAGGATCTCATTCCCACATGTTAATGAGTAGTAACCACAACATAAGGATCTCATTCCCACATGTTAATGAGTAGTAACCACAACATAAGAATCTCATTCCCACATGTTAATGAGTAGTAACCACAACATAAGAATCTCATTCCCACATGTTAATGAGTAGTAACCACAACATAAGGATCTAATTCCCACATGTTAATGAGTAGTAACCACAACATAAGGATCTAATTCCCACATGTTAATGAGTAGTAACCACAACATAAGAATCTCATTCCCACATGTTAATGAGTAGTAACCACAACATAAGGATTTCATTCCCAAATGTTAATGAGTAGTAACCACAACATAAGGATCTAATTCCCACATGTTAATGAGTAGTAACCACAACATAAGAATCTCATTCCCACATGTTAATGAGTAGTAACCACAACATAAGGATTTCATTCCCAAATGTTAATGAGTAGTAACCACAACATAAGGATCTAATTCCCACATGTTAATGAGTAGTAACCACAACATAAGGATCTCATTCCCACATGTTAATGAGTAGTAACCACAACATAAGGATCTAATTCCCACATGTTAATGAGTAGTAACCACAACATAAGGATCTCATTCCCACATGTTAATGAGTAGTAACCACAACATAAGAATCTCATTCCCACATGTTAATGAGTAGTAACCACAACATAAGGATTTCATTCCCAAATGTTAATGAGTAGTAACCACAACATAAGGATCTCATTCCCACATGTTAATGAGTAGTAACCACAACATAAGGATCTCATTCCCACATGTTAATGAGTAGTAACCACAACATAAGAATCTCATTCCCACATGTTAATGAGTAGTAACCACAACATAAGAATCTCATTCCCACATGTTAATGAGTAGTAACCACAACATAAGGATTTCATTCTCACATGTTAATGAGTAGTAACCACAACATAAGAATCTCATTCCCACATGTTAATGAGTAGTAACCACAACATAAGGATCTCGTTCCCACATTTTAATGAGTAGTAACCACAACATAAGGATCTCGTTCCCACATGTTAATGAGTAGTAACCACAACATAAGGATCTCATTCCCACATGTTAATGAGTAGTAACCACAACATAAAGATTTCATTCCCACATGTTAATGAGTAGTAACCACAACATAAGGATCTCATTCCCACATGTTAATGAGTAGTAACCACAACATAAGGATCTCATTCCCACATGTTAATGAGTAGTAACCACAACATAAGGATCTCATTCCCACATGTTAATGAGTAGTAACCACAACATAAAGATTTCATTCCCACATGTTAATGAGTAGTAACCACAACATAAGGATCTTGTTTCTACATGTTAATAAGTCACGGCCAAAACATAGCCTACGTAACGTTCCCATCCTTTAAAAGAAAAGTTAAAGCACCTGAGCACTCAAGTTGTTTATAGACTTTGATAGTAAGCCCACACAGTTATAGCTACTACAATCGGCTATGCAATAATATAACCTAATACCCAAATGCCAAAAATGTGTCAATATCTCTGTGAAATAAATTACAATTAAAAAATGCAGGACAATGTGGCAATAAGCCAAATTTTGCGACGATGGTCTGAAAGTTGTTAGCTTGTAGTGGGGAAGGGAATTTTAATATATGAGTGAGTAGCAGGCCTTGGTAAATCAGTCACAGTCTATACTTATTTATATAGGGTTATTTTCCTTTAACTAATCTGCATGATTCATCCCATACCAAATTGTATTTGTGAATATTAAAATCAACAGAACGCAAATTGGTCACACCCAAACTTTACAGGAATTATAGTGTTGTAGACCACTAGATGGCAATAAAAGCCAAGATTATCCAACAACAAAATCACTGACTCATTTTAAAATGTATTCTCAGTGTTGGGGATCTGACATTTAAATGCCCTCAGATTCACATTGTAATATGCTTTGTGCATAGCTTCAGAAAATAGATGCATTTTTCTGAAAAACAGATATTGTAATTCATGTGTTGAATTGTATTACATATTGGTTCAAATAATAAATCTTTTGAATCCAGATTCAATTGAATTAATTATCTGCACATCGCAAACTTTAGCTGATATTGATTAATTGAGCCTTGATTAAAAATTTGACTTCATTAAATGTTACAATGGCGCAAAGAGCAGCTTCTTTTGTGAATATTCTTTATGCGGCATTACAGGCTTAAATGTAAAACTACATATTACCTTCTATTAGTTTATTTTTGTTTTATTTTGTGTCACCTTTACATAACCAGATGGGACAACTGAGAACTCAGATGTCTTGCAGCAATGACCCGGGGAATCAAAGTGGATAGATTGTTTTTTTGAATTTGAAGGGGGTTAACACCGTTTCGAAAAAGTGCCATGGGATTTTTAATGGCCACAGTGAGTCAGAACTCAGTTTAACATTTCATCCAAAAGACGGCACATCACTGTGTGGGGAGAATTAGATTTTTTTCATTTTTATAAATGGTCCAGAGGGAGGAGTGCCCCATACAGGCCTACCAACACCTCTGTCAGCAGCAACTTTCCCAGGAAAAGTACTAAGCAAGGTCAGTACTGTTAGTACTGTCCAAGTACTAATCAAGCCCACACAGTTTGACATGAGATGGATATAGGGTGGGATGGCTGCTGGTTTAGAAGGGGTGGTTAGAAAACTAGTGGTTCTACATTAAAATTTTAGATTGTGCATTGTACCTCACCTGAATTTTGTAAATGCATATCCACATGTATAAATCTGATTGAGTCAAACATATTTTTTCCTTTTGATAATTGGATAATGTGAAATGAAGTGACACAGTGATCTGAAACATTAAACTAACACCCAGATTGTGGAATCAAGATTTGGAAAAATGTCAAATAGGATATTAGAACAATGGTCCGCTTGCACTAAGTACCTCTGTCTTCTGTTAAAACAGCATCACTATTTCCAGAAGCTAGTTGCATTGGTTGTTTGGCTATCTGTGTGGTTGAGATGTTTCCCACCTTCACCTTAAACACTTTGAGATTGTCAGATGAAAATTGCTATTTAGGGTAAATTTACTGTATACCATTGTTCTTCTTCTACTGTAATCAGCAGTTGCCAATGGGCTAGGGAGTGCCTCAGTCAAAGGACACAAAGCATCAAAGTAACACAAGTTAACCCCTGCCCCCTTTTTCAATAAGTGAGGTTCAGGACAGCAGTGTACAAAACTCTTATGAAGAGAACTATAAAGAAAAAAGGTAGGAAGGTAATGGTCAAGTGAATTTAAGGGGGGTAAAAAACATGTAAAACTTACAATGACATAAAATGTATAACTACTTGAATTAAATTAGGTACTTTTAAATATTAAGGACCGAATGGGCAGATGCACCCACTGTGAACACATTCAGGCACAATTAACATTATAGGTATAAACAATAGCAATGGTTTTCAGCACATGTGAAATGGGAGTGATGATCCATCTCTGTAATCTATCCAGAATCTCTGCCAGTTTAGTTCTTGGACCGCATTTTATTCAGTAAAAAACGTTTCACTTTCTCCTTTTCACGTGATACTTGCCTTTCTCACACAGAACTCAAACAGTTACATTGGACTTCGGTCGGCGGTGTGGATAAATGATCTAATGGGTAGATCAAATGTACCAGCAGTGGTTGATGTTATGGTGTCAGACCTGGTACTCTTCACTGCAGGAAACTCCTTAATAATGAATGAACAAGTCGTCATTTACAGCCTTATATGGCCCTTTCTGCAGAAATAAGCTGAGTACTCTGTGGAGACGGATGGTAATGGATTCATGAAATCCCAAGATTGCTCATTGATGCTAGGACACAGACATAGTATCTGTGTTTATACAATATACGTGTTTTATAGGCCAATGTAAAAAATATACATTATTTGACTGTACCAGAAATTACTTGACTGAACTGAAGTGCTAGAGCAGGGGTGTCCAATCTTATCCAAAAAGGTTTTTGTTTTAGCCCAGCACGAATACACCTGATTCTGTTTATCAAGGTATTGATTGAAGATTGTAATTATTTATTTAGTTGAATTGTGTGTCTGCTGGGCTAAAATAAAAACCTTAACCTACAGAAGCCCTTTTCCCCTACACTAGAGTGTTTTTATCAAATCAAATCAAAATTTATTTATATAGTGCATTTTACAAGCAGTTGTCATGATACGCTTCACAGTAAATCCTGGCTTTTCAGACAGCAGAAGTAAATCACAGAAAGCATGGAGATAGTGAACCACAAAGTAGTAAGTGCATGGGGAAATATAAAACACATTACAATTTCAGATGTTCCAAAGTTAGGCATATGAAGCTGCACCACCCGCATGCTTAAGTGTTCTGAACACATTTGGGGAATTAAAAAAAATGTCCTTTTAATACTTTTAAGGCTTTTTCAGCACTGACACACACACACGCACACACACACACGCACACACACACACACACACACACACACACACTCTCTCTCTCTCTCTCTCTTTCTCTCTCTAGACAAACTCTATACAAACAGTTCCTATCCAATAGAGAGACAGTGCAAAGTCATGGTGCACATTGAGGCAGGAGTAGGCGTTTGATGATGACTCAGAAAGGCCACAGGGAAGTGGGGGAAGGGACAACAGACAGTTAAACTGGTAACTGACGGCTGTACCTCCGTGAGTAAATAATGCATGAGACACAACGGTGCTATACTGTAACAAGAACCCAATACATGTGGATGCAGTGACCACAGTAGCCAGAGTATAAGTTTCCACACCACTGCCTGGTGTGTTCTTGCATTCCATTATCCCTGGGCAGCGACTACAGCAGATACCCTAAATATCATCTGAGTCATACAGCAACAGCCGCTGCCACAGTTGTGTTTTGCTTGGATCCATGAGCACTGATATGTACAGTAGGTTCCCACATGCATGGCGATTCATCCAAAGTAGGAAACGGTAAACAGTGACACAAGAAAAGCAGGCCTGCCATAACATAAACAACTCTTCATTTTTATTGTTTAAATGTAGCCTTTGACACACTCTCCATGTTGTAACCTCTTTTGTTGTGGCATATGTGTTGCTATACATTTGGAGCTTTTAATTAGAGAAATACCACCCGTGTACACTGCACATCCATTGCATAGCTGCAAACAAAACCTCTTCTCTCTGAAGCCATTGGGCTGCTCTTCAGATTAAAAAAGGGATGATGGATTAATTACCATTAATTCCATAGTAGCTTAGTAAATGTTTGCGTACATCGGCATACATCCAGAAAACAGCTTCCTACAGTATGATGCGTTTAAACTGAGCACTCCTTAAGTTTGCAGTTGGTAAGGATTGGACGACTTAATATTCTGCACTCAATGCAGAACGGTGCTTAGGATGCCAAAGGGTAGCATGGCCTTATAGTTTTAGCCATTTGCTGAACCTGAGCTACTCTAGTTGAATATGCAGCTGTGATTATGATGAGACAAGTGTATTTTTTCCCTCTTATGCCTGCCCCGCTGTTTTTAAAGAGCGGAACTGAAATATTTTAATATCCTGAAGCCACACCGCTGTGCGTGGGTGTCTGTTTCTTTCATTCCCAACTCGCTTTGAAAAGACCTTTCAGCCAGGGCCTGACAGGAAGCTATTTCCAGTGGAGGGAAAGGGGTTGTCAAAATCTTTTGTAGTACGGCATGCACTGCTGTTTCCTTCCCGCTCTTCCTGTTCTTGAATTCTGCATTAACACTGTACAGACTTTCTGGGGTAAAACATTGCGTCTAACTCTGGCGCAGGGGGAGCATGTGTATACTCGCTCGCTCCCCCAAGTTGTATTCCATCCGTTAGCTTTTAGGATCTCCGAAAGACAAGATGGTTTCAACACACAACTGAATAAAATTCACCTAAACAACGAACCATGAAGACAGCTGACTCATTGTCAGTCTCTTCTCCTTTACTGAAGAGGTGATGCAGTGAAACTCTTGTTTGATGGCCACAGTATACCTTGTTTTCCTCTCATTGTGAAACTTGCTGCTGAGAAGGATACAAGGGTGATGAGTCAAGGGTGATGCTTGGACATCAGACTGGACAGTAGAGACTTGAACTCGAAAAGAACAAATTACAGTTGATGCATGTTTGAAAATGTCCTCTCCAGTGCTTTGAAAGATGGCAAGACGATTTGTATTCTAAGCCCATATAAAGGTTAGAGCCTACAGGCTTGTATACACTAAACACAAGTACTGTAACGGTAATAAATGCTAACACAGGAACAGTGTCTCAACAACATACATGAAAGAACAATTATGATACAATAATAACACACATTTTTTCATAATATTGGGGAGAGAGGCCTCTTATTTTGAAAAGCTTTCTTCATTGTATCTTGTCCTCACAACAATCACAGAGAACAAACACAAATCTGAAGAACAGAACAGCAGGACAATACAGAATGTGCCCTTTTAGTTGAATCAGACTATCTACTGGAATTAAACTTTTGGTTATTATCAGGCCTGTAAGTAACAAAATTCACAAATAATAATAATACCTGGCATTTATATAGCGCCTTTCTCAATACTCAAAGCGCTTACAATGATGAGGGGAAACTCACCTCAACCACCACCAAATCCCTCTTTTTTGAGGAAAGAGTTCTAAATAATTCTGTTTGAATTTGTACTCCTGAAAGGGTTAAGGGATGTTTGTTCAATCATGAACATAATGAATACTGCCATAAAAAAATTATCTGTTGAAGCGGTGAATTTTGGGTAAAAGCCTTACAAACTGATTTTCTCTAGATAAAATACAAATAGAGAGCTGGCTGCTTGAACAGCCTCATTATCCTACACTTTTCCATTCGATGCCATCCATCCACCCCTTCTTGTCCTACTTAGAGCTGAATTAATTATTCACAATCTGCTTTAAGAACAATGTTTGACAGCTATTTTTTATGTCAATAAATATTCTGAAATTGAAATCATGAATTTAATTAAATGTTTGCCACACACTGCCCATAAAAGCGGTAGAGAGAGTTGGCTGGGCTCAATCTTAGAAATGCTTGTACTGTCAATGTAAAAAATTCAGCTGTAAGGTATGTGGCCCATCATTGGCCCCTTCTGCCATTGGCCTGGAATCAATCAACATTTGTCTCTAAATGTATCTCAATTAAATTCAAGTTTTCTTCTTTTATTTTTTGCATAGAAACATTTCTTAAAATTATTATCTTTGTGATAAAAAAAACAATTAAGATTAAGAAAAGGAATTGACTGACTGTTGAGAAGGTGAGGCAGAAAAATCAGCAGCCTCGTTCACTTGACTTTGGATTGAACTTCATCAAGCAGAGTAACATATTCTCAATAATCATATTCTGAGCCCAGCAGTTACAGCATTTACAGTTCACACTCTGGTATGCCAAATACTGAACACAGCTGGCCTTTCCTGGCCCCATTGTCCATGTAGTGTAGCAAGAGTAACAAAAGACTGAGCCTTTGGCAAGTGTGTGAATGCCATGCAAACCAGACCCCAGTGCCTGTGTAACCTGCAGCTCTGTGCCCTGCAACAGCCGACACGGACGTTGAGTAAATGCACCATCAGCCCTGCTGTCTTTGAATTTGTCTCCTGCTGGCCTTGTGGTCTGGTTGACGTCTTCATTTCCATTTCAGAGAGGCCACATGCTCTGTGAGGGCCGAGTGGATGGGGAGGTTGTCCTGAATGTCAATGTTTGATTTTCACGGTGTGTCCAGCACTGTTTCAGGGCCTTATGGGCACTGTGAAGGCAGAGCTTTCACCCTGGCGGTCTGTGAAGGGCAGCGGGGAGGGGCATTGCGGAAACATTGTTTGCAGAATAAACTTTAAATCAGTTGTGCAAACAACTACAATTCAGTAAATATCATGTAAATAAGATATTAAACATTATCTGTGAGGGGAGGGGCTTATGCAGTAACTGTCATATTACGATTAACTGCATTAGCAGCACTCATTCTTAGGTTAAAATGTGAACACGTGCACATTTACAGAGCAATGTAGTACAAAGTAATGCCATGGTTAACGTGATTGCTTCAACACTCCTAAGTGCTAACAAGATTGGAGAAGGAACAGAGGTGGAAAGCGGTGAAAAGCAGGATTTAGGAATATGTAAGGTTTCAGCACCAAAAGGCAGCACATATAGACACTGATCTAGATTATATGAAAATGAATGCACAAAACATGATTTGGTTGTTATGCTTGCATTTTGAAGAAACTTTAATGCAATTCAATTGTGACAACCTCGCCAGCTACAGCACCTAACTGATGTGATTATGTCCAACCCAGTTGCCAATGGTTTCCCCATAATCAATTTTTGTGAGCTAGTGCCGGAAGGTGACAACAGATCGTCTTGATTCTGTCGAAGCACATAAAAAAATGCATTTTATTATTCAAAAGGAAATTCTCTTGCTACACTAAAGTTGAAGAATACAAATAGAGATTTTATGCAAAATAAATTCCTCGCTGGCAAAACCATCCTCGGAGACAGGTTAACTGACTAAACTACTGTACGGCTACTGCTTCCAGCATTTTTAACAATTACCAAAACATGTCCTTATATCACCTTTATGATAGGCTCTCTTCAGAAGGCATTTTCTAAATATATCCAGCACTTCTTTGTTGGTGTTTACTTGCTATGCTTCTTCTCAATGGTGCATAAACTAGGTGGCACACAGCAAGGTAGGTGTGAAAAGGTGTTGACAAGTTGTATGAACATGCAACATGCATTGTGGCCAACTGCTTTTGGCCAACAGATTATGCCAACCTTTGCATGCTTTAGTTAGTAATAGGGAGCACTTTCATTTTATGACAGTAAATTCAGCAAATGTCATAGGCAGCCACGTGGTTAACACTTAATTAATGAAGCCACCGAAATGTATGCATTTAATATCATTCTATCATTACTACATCAATACATATGGATGACATTTTGTGCCATAATTAAATACAAATTCACACACTGAAATACAATCCATGGAAACACAATACAATCATAATTGTTTTTCAATGTCTACCAGGAATGCCTGTCAGAATGTAATGCAACACTCCCATGATCTGTATCTGTGGATAATTAGTTTTTTTATTTAATTTAATTTTACTTTGATTTGAATGTTGACATGATGCAAAATTTTAGCCAAGTTTCTTCAGTCACCCAATAGCCAGAATTTTGTTATTTTCACTGATTCAGTAGGGCTTGTAGAAATTCCTGTAGAAATCACCGGAAGTTCCTGTTCCTTGCTATAGTCTCTTCTCAAGCCTCTTGTCAAACTAAATAGATTTTATTAAATTCAACATCTAATTGTCACAAGTGAAGCTTCTAAGCATTTGGTTTTTACACACACATGGTTTATTACCCTGCCAAATATGTCTATAGATTTTTTTAAATTAAATGAAATGCATGTTAATTCACCCAATAAACACCTGTGTGTAAATTATGACATGAATTATTCAACATTACACAAAAGAGGACTTAATGTTTGTTAACTTTTCGTTCACTAGTGACTGTGGTCAAGGGTTTCATAGGGAAGCATAGCAAGTAAACATTCAGTAGTAACAGAAGATTTAAAAGTGGTATGAGGTACACAATTTTTTTAGACACTAAAAACAAATGATTGTATTATATTTTCTCTCAGTGAAATGTTGTATTTTGACTTGAATTCCAAGGTGTATGTTTGTTTTTAATTATAGCACAAAATGTCCTTGATAAATACAAAGGTTGTCTTATGATGTAAATAGATTCTACCATTTTGTTTATGTTTTAAAGTAGTCTTTACTTATACTGTATATAACTATATTATACTGGCCTTATACTGTAGTTGTTATAGCTTCCCATTATGGGGAATAATATGATGTTCCAATACCAATAATAACCAATAATTTACCTGGTAGAAAAAAAATATTGGAGTCTGAACTGTTCCCAGGTACAAAAAAAAAAGAATGGTATCAAACATAGCTGTCTGACCTGTTTTGGGAAAAATGCAGGATTTCAGAAACATAAGCCTTGATCAGATCAGAACCAGTGATAAAAGATTTCCAGCTCACGTTTAATGGCTGTATTCAAAATTGGCATGATTAATGTAAAATGCCTATATATACAGTATGCATATACGGAATATGCATCTACTTACATGTTACGATGTACTGATGTGCTATGTATGTATGTACGTGTACACGATCTGTATTTGCCCATATGTGTGCCTGAATTTTTATTTTTTAAATGTTAATGATTTAACAAACTCAAAATCTCCTATCCCTTTCAGGAGTACAAATCCAAACAGAATGATTAAGAACTCATTCCTCAAAGAGTTCCATTCATGGAATTTGTGAATTCTGGTACTTACAGCCCTGATAATACCCAAAAGTTTAATTCTAGTTCCTAGCTCTACAGAGACATTTTAGGCCTGATTTACTAAGATCTTTAGCGGGTGCAAAAACTTTTAACACACGTAAAACTAAAAACACGACAAATGACTGGTGCAAAACAAATACCATGACCAATCATTTGTCATGTTATTGGTTTTGCGTGTGCTAAAAGGTTTTGCACACGCTAAAGGTATTAGTAAATCAGGCTCTATGTCTTTAGAATGTTCCAGCAAGGAACAGTACCTGGGTTTCTTGAACATTATGCTATCATGCTTATTTGTAAATGCAGGTGTAGATTGGAAAGGTAATGATAGGGAGCCAACACTTGCTTTACATGCCTCAGAGGCACTAGATACCTTTCCCACATTCTCAGAAGGGTGTGTGGTTGAGTAATGTGGAAGCCCATTTGGGGATGCAGCCTTGTTTTACCAGCACAATACATGTTTGCTTCATTAGACACTTTTGTCGGTGGTTTAAATTGTTCGAGCATGTTTTCTCTGAGACTAAGTTGTCTTGATGAAGACTTGTTTGGGGGTTGTTGAAGACAGCCAGACCCTCCCTCTAAGCAGCCATTACATGATTAACCCGCTGGACTGAGAAAACACTGCTTATTGCACTTCACAAAATAAACATCATATTCTTTTCTCTGCTCACTTTCTAGTAAGACACGGACACATCACTCTTAGCGACTGTTGCTGGATCTGTAACAATATGGATTTCAGACACTGACTGTCGGAATCTGTCTCGTAACAACACCCCACATTGGGGGGTATTTTGATGGAACAGGGAAGAAATAAAGCTAACAGTTGTACTAATGTATTTAAATAACTGGCAAAAGGACACATGGTACATGTTTTTGTCATTTGCACTACTAAGAAAATACAGTATATTCCATGTTAAACATCATAGAGCACATGACAGAAACACTGAAAAACTCAAAGAACATGTTCAAAGTAGTTTTTAACAATGACAAATACAAAGTTTCTTCTGTTTTCTTTATTTTTCTTTTTAAAGGAAGCACATATACACCCTTTAAAAACTAAAAAAGAAAATAGTGTCTGAAACTTTATATTTGCATTCAGCGATAAGATGTGAGGAGCTATTGTTTTTTAATGAGCATAAAAAACACAGAACTGCTCTGAATGAATGTCTAACTGCAGAAAGCTCGAGGATCACTCTTTAACATGTTGGATTTGCAGATGACAATCTAATTGTTTATACATTTGTTTAACCTCTGGCAATCTAATTGTCCATTTAAGTTTCTCTATGTAGTTAGGGTATAATTTAGTTAAGAGCTTTAAAATTCAATTAATTCTATGTATTTCACATGCACGCTTGCTTGTCCTGTAACTGCAACTGCTGTGCATTTATAACTGTTGTTTTGAGTCGATCTGACACAATATTAGCCAATATGCTATGGTACGTTTACCAACCTGTTGCTGTGAATAACATTAGACATCTCTAGTTTGAGTTTGAGTTTGCTTCAGCCTACAGCTTTTAGCTCTGAGTGATAGCAAGTTTACTGACTGTATTATTTGCACTTTTGCAAACTCCTTTGGTTTATTTTATGAAACAGCCATCCAAAATCTGTTCATGCATTTGCTCTGGGGCACCCCCCTGGTCAGACTAAAGCATCTATTTCCATATTTCCCATTTTCCAGCACAGCCTGCTTGTATTCAAATATCCCATTTTGTCCCACTGGCAGCTCCTTTTTATAGTGATTTTGGTGACAGTGACTATTCGTAGCCTGGTGATACAAGGACATATCTATTAAATATTAAATGGGTTCCGCAAGGCTCATGCTCATGACTTATTAATAGGTGTAAAGTCTTTTCCCCAGAAATTGAACTCCCCTTATTTTATAATATATCCACTATGTATCCCTTGCCCTGTCTTTAAACACCTCACTTCTGTTTACCCTAATCTCAAATACTCAATTGAATCAGCCAGTGGCCCTCCTCTTCCTCCCTCTGCCCCTCCCTGAATTGACCTGATATAAGAATGCCCTCTAGCCCTTCCAGACTATGTCACAGTATACGTAGTTAATTGCTACAGAGTAAATTACTGGAAAGGGTTCCTCGTTCCTTGTTCTTTTGTCTCTTGTCTTTGACAAAGACAGATTGTGAATACCCCCAATAAAGCTAACCATTCCCTTGAGCTGAATGACGTGGTTGGCCCCTTGTGTTCACTGTTTCCAGGAAGTCACACTCAACAGAGGGTGGCATACATCCATTGATATGTTCCATTTGGAAGACGCATCCACTGATGCAGGTAGCTAGGTAGGTGAGAGTGAGGGAGCACACACTCAGACCACGATCGGGGTGTCCGAGCAGACGGAGCTGATGGACTCTGCGTCCGACTTCTTCCTCTGGCCCCTGCCCCGACGGCTATCCCTCTCCTGGTTTTCTAGGTCTTCCTCGGCATCTGGGTTTAGTTTCCCGTTCTGTCCCTGCAGGTCCTTGGGGTCAATGAAAGCCACGTGTCTGCTGAGGCCGGCCTTGGTGCCTAGATCCTCATGAGAGGGTGTGGCGCTGAGCACAGAGGAGTGGATGCTGTCCTCCTGCTGACTCTTGGCCTTACTGTGGCCCGGGCAGCGGCAGGGTGTCAGGAACAGGTAGATGAGCACCAGGATCACACTTGCCAGGCAGCCCACTAGCGTGGTGTAAGCCGTGCTCAGGGTCTCACTGCTGTCGTTGAGGGTGAAGTTGTGCACCTTCACAGTCACATAGAGGGTCTCGTTGAGCACCTCACTCACAGCGAAGCATGTGTAGATGCCGGAGTCCTCGGGTTGTACTGAGACGATCTCCAGTCTGCCATCTGGGAACACCTTAGTGCTGTGGTTACCGCCAGGGGTCACCAGCACGTTTCCAGGAATTGTCCAGGTCTTATTCATGTCCCTGTGCCGAGTGTCACATTTCAGGATGAGCGTCTGCTCCAGGTAGGTCTCCTGATCCTCCGCCTTGACTGTGCTGCAGTTCATGTAGTCCCTGTTCAAGTCAAAGACAGCCACCCTTGTTTTCTGTGGGCCCGGCAGGATGCAGGTGTAGTCATCCTTGAAGTCGATGGCAGAGCTGAACCGGCGTATGTGCCAGTGGGCCAACATGTTGTATAGATTGCAGTCGCAGGCAAAGGGATTGTCATGAAAGTAGAGTCCATTTTTGATCCATGCGGGCAGGGCCTTGAGCTCCTGAATGGGCAGGATCTTAACCTTGTTGGAGGAGACGTCCAGCAAGCTGAGCCTCTCCAGGCGCGTCTTCTCCCTGACCAGCTCCAGGGGGAAGCGGGACACCTGGTTCTGGCTCAGGTAGAGCTTCTGTAGTTTGCTGAGGCCCGAGAAGGCCGTATGGTCGATCTGGGAAATGCGGTTCTTGTAGAGCAGCAGTACCTCTAGCCGCGCCAAGGGCTCGAACATAGACTCGTCCAACTGCCGCAAGCTATTGGAGGACAGGTCCAGGTAGCGCACGTGGGTGACGTACAGGAAGGCCTCTGTGGAGATGAAGTACATGCCGTTATGGCTGAGAAGCAAGTTGTGGAGCTTTGTCAGCTCAACTGTGGTCCATTCGGCATGCAGCCGGGTGATGGCGTTGTAGCTCGCATCCAGTACAGCAGTATACATGGGCAGGGAGGTGGGAATTTTGGTCAGATTCATCTTGGAGCAACTTACAATGTTGCTTGCACAGATGCATGTTTTGTGGCAGTTGAGGGTTGAGGCTGTCACCCAGGGCAGCAGTAGGGCAAGGGGGAGGAGTATGAGGATGCTCCTGGAGATGCAGGAAGAACCCAGCAACGGCTTCCCGACTGAGCAAGGAAAAGGCATTATTACAGTAGTTCTTCACAGAGGAGACAACACAGTCAGCCAAATCTCACCAGGCGTCGTGGAGTCACGGCTCGTGGGGGCTCCCGTCATCGGAAATGGATGGCTGTGAGAGAAGCAAACAGAACATACCTTGTCAGCGTCCATCCAGAATTTAAATTACATTGTTATGGTTGTACCAGGCTCTACACCCCACCCCTCCAATCCATGCACATATACACGTGCACACGCACACAAACACCAGAAAGACATTACAGTTAAGTTACAATCTCAAACGTCATTGATGTTTGTTGTGATTCATAACGCGTGAACTGGAAACCAAGACGAGCGCGCCGGTTGATTTACAATAACAGGTCTCAATCATAGCAAATCTGCACGTGCTGTTTCCTGGGCTGGTGCTCGCAGGTGTAAATGTTGCATTGCACCATTTTGTATATGCACACAAATGCACACCATAAGTCGTAACAGCGTTTTCATTCACATATCGGTTAGTGTGGTAAATTATCGCAAATCTCCTTTTGAGATTAACATTATTTTCCAGTCTTGTTTAATTTGAACTAGGCTACATACAGCCTAACCTAGGCTACGCTAAACAATAAACCTTGAACATAAACCTTTAAATAATCGCGAAAAGCCGAAAGAAATCAAATATAGCCTATCATGAAAACACATATTAGAATACTGACTGTACAATTACGCTAGAAAAATATGACAGAAATGAAAGCTCAACATATCTCTTCAATTGTCCCTTAAAACCGTGTAGGCTATACGTTGAGTGTATGTAGGCTACTCCTTTGAAATACGAGTTATGAAAACCGTAAAATAAATACCTGCCTGGATTTTATTCTTCTCTTCTAGTAATCTGTTCCTCTCATAATTCCAAACGATGGTACAACGGGCCTCGGTTATTGTTTTATCTGGTGTTACTTCTCAGTACAAATTACACCATTCTGATTGCAATACATAAAATCCGGTCTCATCTTCTTCATACTCAGTCACCCGAAACCCAAATATCCAAACGTGCCTCCCCTCTGAATCGGAAAAAAATAGTCAAAACTGTCGTTTAACGAAACGGCGACAGTTTAAGTCTCCGGTGGTGTTCCCCATCGGAGATCGAAAGTACTTCAGCTGGCAGCCAGTGCCGCAACAAAGCTAATGTGGTTTACGTGTTGTATTTTCAGTAACAGAAACGGCAGTCCGCAGTCCCTCAACATAATGCAGCTACTGATGTACCAGCCAGCGCTGGCGGGACCAGTTTAAGCACAGTGAAGGGCGATCACAACTCATCAGGTGTCTGACTGATTATTCAGAGATCAAAACAAAAACCGTGATGCATGGATCTTCTCCAATGATGTGTTGATTCCGGTAGGGGTAATAACATGTATCTTTAGTTTTAAAAGGTTATTTTTTGGGAACGGAAATTAGATAAAACATGTAGTCTATTTAACGAATAGAGTCAGGCCGGAGAACTGACGTGAATTTCCTTCACTGCGTCTTCCGTTTCAGTCTGAGTCAGTGGTACCCTTGTGCAATACAGCATCTCTATCGCGCAGGAATTGCTCTTCATTATTTCATTCTATACATAGGCTACTCGTTGGTGTCCTGTTTTTATGAGAAGGACGTTCTACTTCTTCGCTGATGAACAGTCAACAGAAATAGGCTACACAATTTCGTCAGGCGGACGTGTGTCCGCGTTCGCGTTTGAACAACATTTGAGAAAGAAAACACAAAAAGCACGCAGCATAAATCTTAATGTAACCTCAGTAACTTATCTGAGTAGCCTATCGCTGTAAACATTCTCCTTGTTTTATTTTACTTTGTAGTCGCAATCACCCCTCTGCGCAAACACTGATTTAACCCTCTAGACAATTAGGAAAATAAACTGATTCGTGTCGAATGATTTATTGATTTCACTGGAGCAGCCACAGCTTGCTTGTTTTTATCGGTCCCTATATGCGTATCCACTATCCAAACTATCCATCCTTACCGTCTTCACTACCTTCCACGTGAGGGTGAAATTACACTCTCCCAGTCTACACTGCATTATTTATATTTGAACCGTCTAATTTTTCAAAGATCGGGATATTGTTAGCTTTAAAATATCGTGTGTCATTTGCATGAACCGTAGTATGGTATCCTAATGATTCCATGATTTTTTTATCCCATTGAATTGTAGCCTACTATTTTGCACGTACGTACATGCTAACCATGAAAATAATAACAATGATGATATTATGATTGTGATGATGGATGTGATGGATAATGATGATCAGCATAATATTATTATTATTAACAACATCAACACTAGTGTTAACCTGGGAGCCAAAACTACAAGTGACCTTAAAAGACGTGGGCTTAAAAGAGATGGGTCCGACACCTGCAGTGAGCTACAGGTAACACCCAGTAGGTACAAGTAGCATCGTTAGTACATGGGTACAGCAGCCGTGCGTTATGATTGTGGGCTCAACCCTCCTCCTGCCTTCCTGCTTGGCACTCGTTACAGACACTCAAATGGTCTGGCAATTTCTGAGCATCCTGTCAGCGAGCTTATTTCAAACCACAGACATCCGGATAAGCCAGCTGAAGCCGTCTGAGCTTGCATGCCGCTTCCAGGGTGAGGGGACACCTGAATTTGGAAGTTGTCTTGATCCTGAGGAGGTTGTCTTTAGATTTAAGCATCTGCCAATCCGGCAACCTAAAGCCATAAAACCTTTTTCAATCTCTCTCTCTCTTCCAGGTCATATGCTAGGGCAGACTGTCCAGATCTTTTTTTATTTAAAAAGCAGACTATTTGTGAGGTCCTCCTGTAACCAAATCTTACAGCACTCTGCTGGAATTGCATTATGATGCTTCTACAACTGATTTTGTGCTACATCTTCCAAGAAGTGATGTGTAAATGTATATGTTTTAAGGACTTTAAACACTTTAGAACTTTCTTATGTGCATCATGAAAAACCAAAAGTATGTAGTTTATTTTCAGTTTAGCTAGTTTGCATGCAGGTCTGCTTGTTGAGTGGTTCATAAACATTTTAAATTTGAAAGCCCCATAAAGCAACCACCTTGTTGCGAAGGATCTTTTTTTGAAACATGATGAATTGGTGTTATCTATAATTCAGAAAATGTATTTGTAAACCCAGTTTAGTGAAAACAATGACCTGTGCCAAACTCTGGGGTGCTCCAGAGTGGCTTGATTGACAGCACTCACAATCATACTATTCTTGTGCTGTCCTTTTCATAATAATAATGATGTTTATTTGTGAAGCACTATTTTCATATTTATCAGAAACATTGTCCGGTTTGACCATGTTCCAGATAAGTTAAACATCATACTTCACATATGTAGCTTGTGTCTACAGTTTGTCAGTTAATAAGAGAAGGGAAACCAGTGATGCTGTAGTAATGTGTATGAAAATGTATCTATACTATCTTTCTTTCCCTGCAGCAGATAAACAGATGTTTTTGATAGGCGTGTTTACTGGGCGTTTACCATGCTTTTACTGCAGCACACAGAGACTGGCCATGACAAGAAGGAGGCGGGAGGATTTGGGGACAGGGAAGACTGCATCATATTTCATGGCCTCTCTTTCTCTTTAGCATTAACCTTGTGCTTCCACATGGAGATGTGCAATCGCTTTCATCTGGCTGTCACAATGTTCAGCCCAGGAGAGGTGATTACACTGCAGCAGTGTGTGTGTGTGTGTGCCTAGCCCACTGCCGCTGCAGATATTTTCAAATGCAGGTTATTCACCTTAATGGACCCCTTTGGTTGTTTGTTTCTCATGTGCAGATGAAAGCAGCCCGTGCTGCTCTCACTAATAAAAAACCACTTCAGCCCTTTGCATTTATTTATTGATATTTCCTAAATAGGCATGATTTTGCCATGGATGCTTTCTTATTTTTATGTTGGTAATCCCAGATCCACGCAAAAGCATAGACACAGGCTACATGCACGAGGCATGATGTTTATCTGTAACATGGTCAAATGCTTTCTGAGAAGTATGAAAATAGTATACATGCAAATATAAAGTATAAATATAAAGCAAAAAGGACCTCCATATAAAGACTTCTCTAATATGGAAATATATATTCTACCAGTGCCTGATTATTCTCCTTGGTCAACTCAACCTTTCCTATCTAAGCATCCTGCTCATTCTTCCCATGATCAAGGACACTTGTATGAATCAAATCATATTTCTACTCTGTTTAGTGGTTTTCTCTGGGTAGAACAGAAGAAAAACAGGATTTATTTGTAGAATAAGATGTACATAATGACCAGATTACTCATACACAATATTTGTGCCAAAAATACTTAGGTTCAGTTCATACACAGACAAACAGTTTTAAGACTGACACAGTGGACTGCCTCCATCAGTGCATGGGCGTGGATGTCTTCATGCTCGGGACCATTGACTTTTAAAGAAATGTCACAAAAACATGGGAGACTAGCAATAGATGCTGCAGTGATGAGATGCCACAGTGGGGGACAGATGTTTACACTTAGATCTAAACCTGCTGCTGGTTTTCTGAATTCCACGGTTGGCTTACTGCAGTGAATGTACAGCCCAGGCATTGGTGGATTGTATGAGTTATACACTGCAAGCCTTTGTTTCTTCTTATGCATTCTTTGCTTCAGAAGCAAATGCAATTTCTCAGATCCAGTCTTTCAACAATATTGGCTGTTGCTCTGCAATCGATTTGGTGTGTTTCTTTTCAGCTACAGATATCTCAGCTGTTCCCGAACATGTGGAAACATCAGCAACAGAGAAATGTATTCGAAAAATGCAGTGTGTACAGTGCAGAAAGTAAAAAAAGAAGAATGAAATGATTAATGCATACATATAAGACACATTTACAACAATAGTGCACGATTCTTACAGATACAGATGTTTTCCTCTGTTTGTTTAAAGGTGACTTCTTCCACTGGCAATTCCTGCACATGGATTGAATTAACAAATACACAGAGATCAGAGAATCTGATGGCAGTCAAAAGAAGACTTATTTATATATTTATGTCAGATTTATTTTATGCACTTCAAAAAGTGTCGCTCCGTCCCAGTTATGCACAAGTGTCGCTCCGTCCCAGTTTGTGTGTGTTCCATGTGTGTTCTCCCCATCCCCGTCTGCTCTCTTCCATTCAGAACCCGCTTCCAACAACGTGGCTCTTCACGGCGATGCAACCCTTCCAACCTCCGCTACCCCTCACTGACTCCCTGCGAGAATTTCACCGTCGCAGGGGGGCTCTGGAACTGCCAGTCTGCCACACGGAAAGCAGACTTCATCTCCGGCTATGCCTCCTTCCTGTCCCTCCAGTTTCTCGCCCTCACTGAAACCTGGATCACACCGGACAACACGGCAACTCCCGCTGCCCTCTCCTCCTCCTTCTCCTTCTCTCACACCCCCCGGCCGTCTGGTCGCGGAGGTGGTACTGGTTTGCTACTCTCCCCCTCATGGTCTTTCTCTGTTTTCCCCCTCTCTGATCTATCTATTACAAGCTTTGAATACCACTCTGTGTTTATCAACCACCCTATTAACCTGTACATTATAGTTGTTTATCGCCCTCCAGGTCCCCTGGGGTGCTTCCTCGATGAGCTTGACACCCTGCTCAGCTCCTTCCCAGAGGACGGCATCCCGCTGATCCTCCTGGGAGACTTCAACATCCATCTAGACGCCTCCCAGTCTGCAGCCTTCCTACCACTTCTCCGCTCCTTTGACCTCACCCTCCAACCCTCCCCCCCCACCCATATGGCTGGCAACCTCCTAGACCTGGTCTTCCAGAGGAACAGCCCCTGCTCTGACCTCACTGTTACCCCTCTGCATACCTCTGATCACCACTTCATTTCCTTCTCTCTTCCTCTTGTTCCACACCGTCCCTCCCCTCCCCACACCCCCACTGTCTCTGCCCGCCGTAACCTCTGCTCCCTCTCACCCTCCTCTCTTGCTCCCTGTGTCACTTCTTCCCTCCCCCCCCTCAAACCCTTCTCTCAACTCTCTATCGACTCTGCATCTGACACCCTGCTCACAGCTCTCTCCACATCACTTAACACTCTCTGCCCTCTTGTCTCTAGGCCCACACGCCCATCTCCTCCCTGCCCATGGATGTCCGATGCCCTGCGCACCTCAAGGGCCGGTCTCCGCGCAGCTGAGAGGATGTGGAGAAAATCCAGAGACGCATCAGACCTCTCTTCCTACCAGACTCTCCTAGCGGCGTTCTCTACGGCAGTCTCCGCCGCCAAGGTATCCTACTATCACACAAAAATTTGCAAACACAGTTCTAACCCCCGTCAATTGTTTTCTATCTTCTCCTCCCTCCTCAGCAAACCCCCTCCTGCTCCTCACTCCTCGTTCACTGCAGACAACTTCGCAGATTCCTTCGATGAGAAGATCGCAGACATCCGCAGCTCCTTCAGCCCCACTCCCCCTCCCCTCACAGACACTGTTTCCCACTCTCTTTCTCTCTCTACCCCGTCTGTGTCCCCCCCCTGCTTCTCCACCTTTTCACCCCTTTCTCAGACTGATGTGTCCCATCTCCTACTCTCCCATCGCCCCACTACTTGTGCCCTCGACCCTATCCCTTCATCTCTCCTCCAGGCAATCACCCCAGATATCCTCCCGTTTGTGACCTCCCTGGTGAACTCCTCCCTGACCTCTGGCTGTTTCCCCTCATCCTTCAAAAGAGCCCACATCACCCCGATCCTGAAAAAACCTACGCTGGACCCCTCCAACATCCAAAACTACAGACCGGTATCCCTTCTTTCTTTTCTTTCCAAAACTATCGAACGTGCTGTTTCTAACCAACTGTCGTCTTTCCTCACCCAGAACAACCTGCTAGACCCCCTCCAGTCCGGCTTCAAACCTGGCCACTCAACGGAGACCGCACTCCTCTCCGTCAGCGAGATGCTTCATGCAGCTCGGGCAGCCTCCCTCTCCTCTGTGCTAATACTTCTAGACCTCTCTGCCGCCTTTGACACCGTAGATCACTCCATCCTCCTGTCGTCCCTGTCTGCAGCGGGGATCGGCAGCTCGGCCCTGGCCTGGATTGAGTCCTACCTCTCGGAACGCTCCTCCCAGGTTGCCTGGGCTGGTAAAGTATCGGCACCCCATCCCCTTACCACAGGAGTCCCCCAGGGCTCTGTCCTTGGTCCCCTCCTTTTCTCCATCTACACCAAATCCCTTGGCCCTGTTATCACTGCTCATGGTCTTTCTTACCACTGCTATGCTGACGATACTCAACTCTTTCTCTCCTTCTCACCCTCTGACACTCAGGTATCAGCCCGCGTCTCCGCTTGCCTGAGAGACATCCAGAGCTGGATGGACAACCGCCATCTCAAGCTCAATCCTGGCAAGACTGAGCTCATCTACATTCCTGCTCTAACCTCTCCTCCTCTCAATCTCTCTATTTCCCTAGGGGACACTCCACTGACCCCAACGCCCTGTGCCAGGAATCTCGGAGTCGTGATGGACAACAGGCTGTCCCTCTCTGAGAACATCGCAGCGGTAACCCGGGCATGCAGGTTCTTCCTGTACAACATCAGGAGAATCCGCCCCTTCCTCACCACCCACTCAACCCAGCTCCTGGTCCAAGCAATGGTGCTGTCCCGCCTGGACTATTGCAACTCTCTCCTGGCTGGCCTGCCAGCATCGGCCATTAGACCCCTTCAGCTTATCCAGAACGCAGCAGCGCGCCTGGTCTTCAACCTCCCCCGACACTCCCATGTCACCCCCCTGCTCATTGACCTCCACTGGCTACCGGTGATGGCTCGCATCAAATTCAAAACATTGGTGCTCGCCTTCCAGGCAGTCCGAGGATCTGCCCCCCCATACCTCCAAAAACTAATCAGACCTTACACACCTGCCAGATCCCTGCGCTCCGCCTCCTCAGGACGACTGGTACCCCCCCCTCTTCATGCTAGCACCCGGTCTCGACGTCTGTCTGTCCTGGCCCCACGGTGGTGGAATGAGCTCCCCGTGGAGGTCAGAACAGCAGAAAGTCTGACCGCCTTCAAGCGCAGATTGAAGACTCACCTCTTCAAGCTGCACCTCTCTCCACCCCTCCCTTCCTCCCTGTGACTATTGTTATTAATGTTGTGTAATTCCCCCCCCAAAAAAAAAAAAAAAAAAAAAAATAAATAAAAGCCCCAATCATACTGACTGCGCCTAGTACTTGGATTCATATTTGCCTTTTTAGGGTTGTTTCTTTAAACGTTCTTGTTCCTAGTTTGAAAATGCACTATGTACGTCGCTCTGGATAAGAGCGTCTGCTAAATGTCTATAATGTAATGTAATGTAATTGTCCAAAGTGGGGACTATACTAGAGGGACAACTATACCCAGATTGCTTTGTACACTTATTCACTAATGAACAATATGACCCACCTTCCACCACCTTCCCTCCTCAACTGCCAATACAATTCCCAGGATAGTTCTGATGATTAGTATTTATTTGTTTAATTAACGCAAGGCCCTCAAATTGATTTGAGGAGTTACAGCACTCCTCGAGATGAGAGGTAATCACATGTCAAGATGGCAATATTGAACCAAGGTCACCTTAGCCACACAAATGGCTGAGCGATGGCTTTACTTTAGTAGCTTCTTAGCCTTTCTATCTGCAGGGGTTCAGAGAGAGATAGCCAGCAATTATTCCCTCTTTTAATTGAATTTAAGAAATGGTGTAAAATCCTGAGGTGGCACAACCCAATCCCTAATACCCACGTATACTCATGGTTTCAAACAAGGGGGGGAAACCTTTCAGTTGCTTTCAATTTTGTATGCTGGGTTAGTGGTGATTCTGAAACAAAGCAACAAACCATTTGTATTGTTAACCAGTTAATTTCTGGTTTACTTAGGTAGGACCACTGATGTGATGGAGAAAATGGTGCTCTCTGAAGAAAGGGGGGGAGATTAGACCACAGAACTGTATAAAAACTTAGACCCATGGTAGACAGATTTGTGACAGACAGGATGTTACTTGTTCTCTAAGAACAAGGGACAGTATGCTTTGACAATGATTATGGTTCATGGAAGCCAAGGTCTCTTAGATGGAAGTCAATGTCTCTTAGAAAGCTGTGCTTTCAAGTAGCGGGAGCAGAGAGACAGGGCTGTTTGTCCATGTATGCATGTAGAGGAGTTATTCCATCGCTACTTACGATAGTGAATGGGAGGGTGATACAGCATATAAACACAATTAAAAGTCAACAAGCAGATTTTTATTAATTATTAATTTTATACTATACGTACAGGTATGTATGTATTATCTATTGAGTCTTGTATGATACATAGTCACATATCTGAGCCAAGCAATAGTAAATAGTGTATATGTAACTATGGATGGCTAAAGTTTTCAAAAGTTTGTTCTTGCTTTAAATTTTTGTACCCTGCAATTTATACTTTCCATTGGCAATAAATAAACAATTTACCGGATGCAAGCAACAGGCATGTATTTAAGTACTCACTGTTTTGAGTTGTTCATCAGCACTTTTGATTGCACAGTCAATAAAATGGCCTCTGAATCAGAGATGAACATGAGAACACAAAATTAAAATGGAGGAGAAATGGAAGGCAGTGTACTGTACTGAGCTAAATAGTACTGCTAGATACAGGCGGCAAAAGAAAGAATATCTGGTTACTTGGAAAATATTTTAATCTATTTATTTTCAACGTCAGTACAGGTTTGATTCAGTGTTGAGTCATGTTAGACGGAAAGCCGTAATGAATACTGTATGGTGGTTGCTACACACTTGTGTGTGAAAGTATCTTATTTGCTTATAACCACTGCGTATCCATTCGGAAAACTGACAAAAATGATTGCAAGTAAATTCTAATATATGCACACTAAACTTGAATAACACTATATTGTGGTATCCATGTGACATTCATTTATTAAAAATAAAAATAAGGAATTTACAAATGGACAAAAATACGGAGGCTACAGCAGATTATAATTTCAGTTGTACACACAAATCAGAATTAAGTTGAGTGATTTTCAATTTCATAATGCTTGTATGTTTTAAAGTACCTCTTATTATTTGCAAGTTGTCCTTTCTGGTGAGGACACAAATAGGTCTTGGGAAAAGGTGATTTATGTGCACCTGTGAGTAAATTTGCTTATGCTTTCAGGTACGGCTATGATAGTGTTGCCTGGTGACCGTTAACAGTTTCTTGTTTACCTTGGTGGTTCTGAAGCCTGCTGTGTGGTTTTTTCTGTAAAGTGCACAAAGAACCCAACCCAAAGGAGCACAGGGACCTTCTGGCATTTAAATTCTGACTTTGTGTCAGTAATAGAAGGGATTCTTCAGCTTTCATATTGCAGGAGTGTCACTTCAATATTTAATTAGTTGTTTTGCACACATTAACTGAGACAAACTTTAAAATTCCAGTGCATACATTTTAATTCATTATTTAGTGTTCTGTGTTGGTGGCTTGAAACAATTTGAGGGCCTTTGCCCAAAGCAATGAGCATTTTCCATATGGTGCAGTACTGTAGCCTGTTGACTGATGTGCAAAAGCCATTGAATAGTCTGATGAGGACTGGCACCACAGGGAGAGCTTAGACAGGGGAGTCTGCTGTGGCCCACGCTCCTGACTACAGGGAGCAGTGGGTGAAGCCTGTGCCCTTAGGCTCACCCCAGAGCTCAGCCTCTCTAAAGCCCATGCTTTGAACCAAGACACCCCCCCCCCCCCGCTCCACCCACATACGCAGGGGAATTGGGCTATGTGCCCCCCCCCCCCAGGCAGCAGCAGACCGTGCCGCAATAACATCAGTGCCGAGATGAGTAACTCCGCCCTTTTCTCTCCTCCACACTGAGCTTCCCAGGCAGTAATGAGGAATAATGGAGCGTGATGATCCCGCTGGGCGACCGCATGCACCGCATTCAGCACACCTTCATGGAAGATCAAAGCGCCTCACTGCTGTGGTGTGCTGTGCAGCACACACCACATGAATAGGCATAGCCTGCTATTTTTTTTAAATTTGCCAACTCTCTCAAAGAGAGTACCACTGTTGAATTGGGCCAATTATTGGACTGGGTGACCAGCAGACCTCGCTGGACCAGTATTTCTATTACAACCCTTTATTCCTGTCACCATGGAGTCACTGAGCAGCACAATACTTACAATGCATACAAGGATAAAACAATATCTGACTAATTACAGAAAAACAATGTCCTGGCTATCACAACAAGCCTCAGCCTTAATTAAGTGCCAGAAACCAGAATTAGACAAAAATAGTAGTGACTATTGTAAACAAACATATGTTGGATTAGAAAAATTTTGGCAAGACCTGTTATTTAATGCCTTAAATTATTTTTATGCTTTGTTTGCTATTTACAACTGATATTTACAGCATTTTGTCTTGTGACATAAGCCCATATATTTTTTATGTGTTTTCTTCATGAGTCTGATATTCATGATATCAGGTGTCTGGCATGCTTTTTTAAAAATCTAAAGATACACAAAGATTTACAAAAATACCTGTATTGGGTATTGGATTAAACAGACCAATTTTGACCAGATTAGAGTGAAGAGAAGACAGAAGATAGGGGCGGGGGGAGATGTCAGTCAGAGTATAGCCACACACACCCCAACCCCCCTCCCCACCCCCACCGCAGCTTGGCTTTCAAAGGCTCTAATAACTCCATTAAGGAGCCCAGCACTCCATATTGTTTCTCCACAGAATCGATTTGGGCATCCTGAAATCCCTACAATGCAGCTGTTCTGCCTGGAGGCCGCAGTTCATCAATCAATCCTACCAGTGACTTTCTGTGCTAACCCCCCCCTCTAATTATTTTTGTGTGGGAAGAGGTTAGCTCCATCCTTCTCACTTCCATTGACACCAATGCCAGGAAGCTCTTCACACTCACATCACATTATTTAATCATACATTTTCTGTATTTCTGTATTTCTGAAATGGAAGCAGAGAAGGGGTTTCTAAACTGATTTATTGTTATTTTCAACAAATGATTAATTAACAAATGATAATTATTTTCAACACAGGTGCTTTACTTTGTGCTCATCCGTGACTGTGAGACAGCACTGTGAGGGCTCATCCGTGACTGTGAGACAGCCCTGTGAGGGCTCATCCGTGACTGTGAGACAGCCCTGTGAGGGCTCATCCGTGACTGTGAGACAGCCCTGTGAGGGCTCATCCGTGACTGTGAGACAGCCCTGTGAGGGCTCATCCGTGACTGTGAGACAGCCCTGTGAGGGCTCATCCGTGACTGTGAGGCAGCACTGTGAGGGCTCATCCGTGACTGTGAGGCAGCACTGTGAAGCAGGAGGGGTGGCAAAAACCTGTTACAGGCTTTACGTGAATATGTTGGGTGTCTCAGGCTGAGGTAAATGAAAGGAAAAACAATGAAATGTCAGCAGTGGAGTAATCCTTAAGTGGATCAGACATTAAATTATATTATATTATATGTATGTCCCTATCATCCAGCACAGAAAAATGTACAGATAGTTACACCATACGATATGTTGAAGAGACTATAACTTCTGCCAGCCTGTTGGATCTCTGTGTATTGGTGCATGTGTAGAACTCAAGGTGCCCCTTGAGGTGTAACGAATCTAAACATGTTCCTATTAATAGCTCAGTACAGTCCTCGTCGGTGTGAGGTTACGGCGCATAGTGTCTATGACAGGAAGTTACAACTCGTCCAGTCCAATAAAACTGGGAAACCGTCAAGAAGATTTTGAGTGCTGCGATTCTGCAATAAAAGCTGGTACGCATAATGGATCTGTCCGAAATAAATAAGGCCCTTGGTGACTATTTTTAGTGGCAAGGTAAGAATAGCAAAGCAGGCTGATGTTTAATTAAAGTCTGCTGGCCTCTCCCCTCCCTTGTCCTGGTCCGGTTATGCAGTGGGGCTGGTAAATTCCGGATACTGGGAGCTCAGAATGAATATGAAAACTGCTGCATCAGCACAGGGTGCAGGGAAATGTCATCACTGACATTGAAAAGAGCAAACCCCCCCCACACACACACCTCCAGAGACCTTTAAGTCCTCTGCAGCAGACAAACACAAGTACAAATTTACCACAAGGCTGTGATCATGCCTATTTACAAGGCATGCTTTGCTCCTGGCTCTTGACATTGTCCTCTGTTATTTCTCTCCCTCTGGTCTGCAGTGATAAGAAAAAAAAACTGCTTGAGTGTTCTCATTAAAAAAGCAACAGAATATAAAGAGAGAAAAAACATAAATAGAATAATATTTTAAAACAATATCTCTTCAAGATGAAGGGGCTGGGAAAGAAAGGTGGAGGGAGTTCAGGGGGATGTTACATGGGGAGAAATTAAGATAAATGCCTCTAAATGTGGAAAGTGAACATTATTAAAAAGCTACTTCAGGGTTTTATGGTACAGTCAGATTTATTATTCTGCACAGGCGGCACAAACATTCAATCTAATATTTTATTGTTAACAGTGAAAGCTTTATTCTGCATGTAAGAACACTACTGTAGAACACGTACGTGTTATTTTATGGTGTATAGAGTCTAACGTTTATTGTGATGGGATGTATATGTTTTCGTGCATTCAGATAAACTGTATCTAGGCCAAAGTTCAGTTTTATGTGTCAATTTTCTTGGGTCAAATGCCTGACACATGGCTGAATTGTTTTTTTTATATATAAATGATATTGGACACATTCATCCAGAGCCATGTACTCTTTTTTCAGTTATTTTATATTATTAATATAATTTTAGTGGACACTCAGTCAGGATATGGACAGTTGAAGAGAATGAAAGAGCCGCAAATGGCCGTTGTTGCGTCATGCCAGCCTTGGGGCATGCCCGCCAAGCCGTTACTTGGCGGATGGCGTACCTTTCAGAATCCTCACCACCCCACTGCTAACAAGGCTAGGATCCCAGCAGGGGAGGGATGGGTCAGCACTTTATCCCTGGCTGGGATTCAGTCAACACTCACTAACAGTTCTTAACTTTGATTGACAATTAAAAGCCAGGAATCAGGATTATTATTATTTTATTCCCAAACAGTTTGGCAAGTTCTGCAATCACTAAAAACAACTTGAGCCTGTGAAAGTGGAAGTGTACTTCCTGCATATATATATACACAGTCAAGCCGGAAAGTCTGCACACCCCTTTCACCTACTCCACTTTTATTACGTTACAGACTTATACTACAATAGATTTTTTGCCTCAAACATCTACACACAATAGCCAATAATGACGAAGTGAAACAATTTTATTTTACTGACAAAAATAGGTTATTTAGGGGTTACATATCTGTACACACCCTTAGCCTAATACTTGGTTGCTGCACCTTTGGCAGCGATTACAGCTTCAAGGCGTCTTGGGAAAGAAGCTACGAGCTTGGCACACTTGTTTCTGGAAATTTTTGCCCATTCCTCTTGGCATATCCTTGCAAGCTCCGTCAGGTTGGATGGGAAGCGTCGGCTCTTTCCACAGATGTTCAATTGGATTCAGGTCTGGGCTCTGGCTGGGCCACTCAAGGACATGCACAGACTTTCTCCGAAGCCACTCCTTTGTTCTCTTGGCTGTGTGCTTCGAGTCGTTGTCATGTTGGAAGGTAAACCTTCACCCCAGTCTGAGGTCCAGAGCGCTCTGGAGCAGGTTTTTTTCAAGGATCTCGGTGTACTTAGCTGCATTCATCTTTCCCTCTATCAGGACTAGTCGCCCCGTTCCCGCTGCTGAGTAACATCCCCACATCATGATGCTGCCACCGCCATGCTTCACTGTAGGGATGGTATGAGCCAGGTGATGAGCGGTGCCTGGTTTTCTCCAGACGTGACGCTTGGTATTCAGGCCAAAAAGTAAAATTTTGGTTTCATCATACCAGAGAATCTTGATTCTCATGGTTTGAGAGTCCTCTAGCTGCCTTTTGGCAAACTCCAAGCAAGCTGTGATGTGCCTTTTACTAAGGAGGGGCTTTCATTTGACCACTCTACCATAAAGGCCTGATTGGTGGAGTGCTGCCTGGATGGTTGGTCTTCTGAAAGGTTCTCCCATCTCCACAAGGATACGCTGGAGCTTTGTCTGAGTGACCCTCGGGTTACTGCTCACCTCCCTGGCTAAGGCCCATCTTCCCCGATTGCTCAGTTTGGCTGGTCGGCCAGGTCTAGGAAGATTCTTAGTGGTTCCAAACTTCTTCCATTTATGAATGATGGTGGCCACTGTGCTCTTTGGGACCTGTAAAGCTGTACCCTTCTCCAGATCTATGCCTTGACACAATCCTATTTCTGAGGTCTGCAGATAATTCCTTTGACCCCATGGCTTGGAGTTTGCTCTGACATACACTGTCAACTGTGAGACCTTATATAGGCAGGTGTTGGCAATCCCCAATCATGTCCAATCAATTGAATTTATCACAGGTGGACTCAAATTAAGTTGTAGAAACATCTCAAGCAGTATCAGTGGAAACAAAATGCACCTCAGCTCACTTTTGGGTGTCATATCAAAGGGTGTGCACACTTGTGTACATATGATATTTTACATTTTGATTTTTAATAAATTAGCACAAATGTCTAAAAACCTGTTTTCACTTTGTCATTATGGGTTATTTTGTGTAGAATTTTGAGACAAAAAATTAACTTAATCTATTGTAGAATATGTCTGTAACGTAATAAAATGTAGAGAAGGTGAAAGGGGTGTGCAGACTTTCCGGCTTGATTGTATATATATATATAGTTCAAAGTTAAGACAAATTTTGGTTGAATAAAAAAAAAATGTCATTCCATTCCCACCCCACTCTCTCTCATCCCTTAGCAACATGAATAGGATGAATGAATGGAATGCCTTGCACTCTTTCTCAATATAGAACACCATCCACCCCGCCACACTCCCTAAACATATTTATTTAATGTCTGTTCCATTATTTATAAATTTATCCATGCCACTGAGTGCAGCATTTCCAAGGAACTCATTTTGTGCTGTTTGAGAGATAACAGGACTGAAAATAGAAATTTAGCATCATTTCTGTGCTCAAAGTTATGCCACCTGGCACAGATTAGTACGTTGTATTGTTTGGCGTCATGGATTTCCCCCCTGTGGGGGGAAACGAAACACTAGTCGTTGTTTTGATAGCATTAGAATATTTGTGATGAGACTGTGTACCTCACTGCAGCTTGAGAAAGATAGTAAGAGTGCTCATGATGAAGATGAAGCTAATTCCTACCCGACAACGCTAATGCTAGTAAAGCCTTTCTTCCAGGCAAGAACGAAAGCATTGATTCACATTTACTCTGGCAATTTGCAGTAAGTGGTTTGAATTAAAATGTGCTAATTAGGTATGTGAGTGATGCTCTGCATTCAGCAGTGTGAAGAAGACTATCGGTTCAGTACATCCGTAACAGGAAAACTATGTTCTACTACAATAGGAGTAAGGGATCCAGCATCTACTGTCTCAATCAGTGGTTCTGGCCCTATGAATTCTCTCCAGCAGCTCACTGAAATCACCAGTTTACCTGGAAATTATAAATTATATATATTATAAATGTGCATTTACTTGTAACTTAAAATTTATTTGACATTTTGTTGAATGTTTTTAAATCAAGTCTTTTATTCAGGGCACATGAAAGAAGCCAGTTAAAGACCAATGCTTTGCACGTCTAAACAAATACACGCAAAGTACACGCATTTTCTTGTAGAAAAAACATATGTGCTTTTTATTCATAGAATCTTGCCCACTCACTCTCTAAATGGCCTTGATCAGTGCTCACAATTTTGGCCGATTTAACTTACTAATTCCCTCACAATATAAATAGGGTTTAAATTGTGTTGAATAGGCTTGGAAACATCAAGTGGTTTGGGACCTTCAGTTCCATTAACCTTTTTAAAAATAAATGATACATGTTACCTTTTCTGTTGCCTTCTACTGAAATGAAAAAATAAATATCACTCAGCGTTGCCTTACTCTCGTTCACTACCCCCGACCCTCCCCCAGAGGTGAAGTAAACCTCCCAGCTGCAGCTGCTGTTTCCCAGAAGCTGCCAAAGCTGCCAGCACTAATAACTGTAATCGGCCTTGATTAATAGTAGGCTAATTGTGCTTTGTAAACCTGTGGGAAGGACAGGCAGGCACTGCAGTGTACAGGGGGAGTTTGTGTCTTAAGGAAGCCCTCAGCACTCCCACCACTGTCACTGTTTCAGAGCACAAACACCTGCTGCGATGTAGGCTACATGCGGCGGCCGCTTGACAAGAGCTAGCAAACCCCCCAAACTCATTTTTTGTCACTTATTAATATTATTGTTAACATGCATTGCTCTCATGCACGTTTTTCTTCCAGTTTCCTCCTAATACAATGCCCCTCAAATGTCAATCCTGTACACGAAGGATAGGACTGGTGTGTGCGCCACTGACACGACACAACGACAACACAAATCCGTGAAGACAGGTGTTTGCAGAATCAATTTGTCTGTCGCCCGCCTCGATTTCTCAGAATGCATTCCTGCGGTCTCATCGGCCTTCGACTGGCATCCGCAGAATTGTTCGCCCTCTTCTCTAGTGGGGGCAGGGAGGAGTGGCGCGTGGCAGGGACGTGGCCAGTACCCTGGCACACCGGCGGGCGGGGAAAGATGTTTACTTGGCCGCTGAGTAAATCCTGTCTGAGGGGAATGCTGTCATGGGTTCTGTATCTACTGTCCCAGTGTTGTGACTCTGGGGGGATTTACAACTTCTTTGTTTGTGCTGTGACAGTCAGCGGATGATAAAAAATAGTGATATAATCCAGCCAATGATGTTCTGTATTTCCATGAGATTCTCTCCTGCATTCCTCATGCTTGCTTCCACATACAGGTGTTAATGTTGAGATTCTTATGTAGATTACACGTTGAGTCCTCTGTGCTGTCCTGGTTGTAACAAGCCGCAAATTGACTACCTCCGTGTGGAATAGCCAGTAGTTCACAATGTAGTCAAGATTCATCAAAATCTCTGCAGTTAGGCTCATGGTACAGGTGTGGACGCGTGGCAGAAATTTTATATACCAAGCAGATGAATGCTGTTGCGGTTCACTTTTATTCATAGCAAATGGCTGCGCACTTGTTATGGCAGAAGTTCACATTTAAACTCATTGTGAGAAATATAGCCCTATTAGACATGTAGTGTGTATATTAACATTTGTGGCACACTTGACAATTATTTTTTTAATGTAAATATGAAGTCGTATCTGATCATCCGTGTGTATGGCCTGTAGAAATGCTTGGCCATGTGACTTGAGAAGCATGTGACCGTATTTCATCCTGTATCCTCAAGGCACTGTAGGCATTATAATCTCAGAAATTACTAGATAGAACAGCACAGGTGCAACCAATTATATTGTGATCATTAATTAGGAAAAGTCAGTATTAACTCAATATTAATTTAAAGGGAAGTGTCAACAAACTTGGAAGCACCAATGGAATCTATAAAAAAATATTAGAGCGCAACAATATCCACCTGGTTCACTGTACAATAAACGATGGATATAATTAGTGTAGCCAGTGTGTTTTTTTTTGTTTGTTTTGTTGTGAGACCCAAAAGATGGCAATAGACTGGCACTTCAAATCCAAAAACAGTTTGTTTGAGGGCATTTTCTTTCAAAAAGCAAAAGAGAGCCTTTATTAGCACAAATATTTCCTTGAAAAAATAAATTAAATAGCAAAAACTTTAAAAAACGAGTTTTGGTTTTTTATTGCGGATGAACATCAAATATAATTAAATATTTAAGCTGGTGTACACCTTACTTTGCTTGACTATGAAGAACTATGTATTTGGTGTTTATATATCTGCTGTCTTTCTATAAAATTAAATAGTTCCGATTTTTTCACAGCTTAATGAAACAAATGATTAGTACATTTGTAGTGGACAGTGTCCTCTGATGGTGAAATGAGGAATGTACATGAGGAAAAGTTAACTTGGAAAGTGAATCAAACATATGAATGTAAACTGTCCTCAGACTCAATCCTGTCTTTACTGCATAGGCTTTGACTTGTTTCCAGTGCAATTACTGTGCCAGTCTGTGACTATGGTCATTTGAACAATAAAAAAACAGTTGTGATATCATCTCGCAGAGCCAAACCATTTCAATAAAAATGACAAATCAGCGTGACTCGCTGTGGTAGATAACTCACACAGAACAGACTCAATCATGGCAAGACATCGTTTCTCTGGAGCTGAAACCTACACTAGCACAGCGGGAAGATGAGATGCATTACTAATACAAGGCAATAAAGCTTGAAAGCTTTTTTCTTTTTAACCATGGAAGCTAAAAACATTTATGCACACAGATTTTTTTTCTTAACACATTCCTGACTTCTACATTAAAGGTAGTGATGCCATAATTAGAACCATAAGCACTTTAGCATTGGCATGCATTCCATAAAATGCACTTTTTATACTTATGATGTTTTCAACTCATAATTCTGTTCTGTATACAATCTCTCCAGATCATCCAGAGTTCTAGGTTCTCTCTTGTGCACTTTCCTCTTCAGCTCAGCCCACAGGTTTTCGATGGGGTTTAGGTCAGGGGACTGAGATGGCCATGGCAGGAGCTTGATTTTGTGTTCAGTTAACCATTTTTGTGTTATGACTTAAAGCTTAATGTTTTGATTTCATTGAATGCTTTTAAATCCACTATGAAACAACTGGAGGTGCAATTTATAGGATGTTGGTGTGTAAATAGAATTTTTGATGCGTTGCTTTTACTGCACATGTTGTTGTGTTTGTTTGTATTGTACGGTTTTCCGAAGTATTCCCGAGCCCATGTGGTTATATTCATTACAGAAGCATGTCAGTTTTTAATGCAGTGCCGTCTGAGGGATCGAAGGTCAGGGGCATTCAATATTGGTTTTCAGCCTTTTCTGAATCCAGATTTTCTGAATCTTTTAATAATATTATGGACTGTAGATGGTGAAATCCATACATTTCTTGCAATCTTGCGTTGTTCTTAAACTGTTGAACTATTCGCTGACGCAGTTTTTTGCAATGTGGCGAACCTCAACCCATTCTTGCACGTAAATGCCTGAGCCTCTGTCAATGCTCCTTTTATATCCAGTCATGATAGTATCACCTGTTACATATTCACCTGTTTACCTGTGGAATTCCCAGTCTTATGTTGCCCCTGTCCCAACTTTTTTGGAACGCGTTGCAGGAATCACATCAAAAATCAATAACGTTCATAGGTAAAACATTAAATATCTTTCCTTTGTACTGTTTTAAATTAGATATACTACGTAACGATAATTTACAAAACACTGCTTTCTGCTTTTATGTACATTTTATATACTGTCCCAACTTTTTTGGAATTGGGATTTGTACATTTGTGGCAGGGTTTTGTTCATCTTTGTCTCAGCAAGTTGAGTCTTGATTACATCATATTACAGGCATTTAGCAGACGCTCTTATCCAGAGTGACTTACATAACTATTTAGCTTCTTTTTTTTCTTCATATTATCCATTTATACAGCTGGATATATACTGAAGCGATTCAGGCTAAGTACCTTGCTCAAGGATACAACGGCAGTGTCCTACCTGACACGAACCTGCAACCTTTCGGTTACAAGGCCAGTTCCTTACCCATTATACTACACCTGATGAAATATCGCTCTTTCACAATTTGAATGCTGGCATGTTTATCCTCTGGGTAAAAGCTCTATAGATGTTTGGCTACAGGGGCCACGTAACCTTGCTAATATAACTCAGATATGACTCATTTAGGTCCTTTGCATGGGCATTTAATTCTGCAGGATGGTGAGGATATTAGATTAGAGCTCTAGATTTTGGAACCTGATTGTCCAGAGCTGTCCATTTTGGGAGGATGACAGCCAAATGAAATTAAACGCATCTTAAAGCTGTATTTAGGCTTCGGTTTTCTTGTCTGTCCTAATCCAAAGAAGTCAAATCACTCATTTGAAACCTTGAAAGCATGGTTTTATTTAACATACTTTTTAAAACTGTCCTTGCTGTCCTTGATTTGGGGAAGTCAACAGTAAAGCTAAAATGCATTAAAAAACTTTAATAGAGGAAAAACAGACACTCAAAAAACAGTCCCCCATGCTGTATGTCTGGTGACAAAATGAAGGTAGTTCAGATACTGTATTGCACAAACAAGAGGAAGGTGCTTTTTGGTACCCACATTGGCCTTATGCAATGAAGTACACCTACTGCGCACTGATGGAACAGGTCAATCTCCCACTGCTTTAGATTGCTTAGCCTTTGCACATATTACCTCAGTTCTGTCACCGGACACATTATAAGGCTTGTCACTGGGCTGGAAAGTCAGGTTATGACTCTGTTATATGTTGGTCTGATGGTCTTTGCCGTAGCAAACTAATGATCAGGACATTCAGTGTGAAGTCAGCAGAGGAACACAGCTGTCCGATACAGCAGCTAACAAGCTTTTTTCTTGAGCAATGCACCGCTTTCATGCCTTTTAGGCGTTGGTTACACTAGAGTCAACCAACAGGGAGTACGTAATGTGAGACGAAAACACCCCCTGCAATTAAATTGCAATTAATTCCAACAAAACTGATAGCATAAAGAACACTGAGGAACAGCATGTTCCGCTACTTGATCTTAATGCAGATAATTATGCAATAGATATTAAGGTCTAGAGGGAGACCTCAGGGGTCTAATCCGAGAACAGCTGATAAAGCAATATACTCATGATTACATTACATTATATATAGACCAATCAATATCTGCCCATCTTAGTATTATCCCATTAAGAAAGACATTAACCAGATATCATTCCAATCACTCACACATTTATATTAATTGCTGAATTAAGATTCCATTTATCCATTGTGTATCTATCCTGAATACATCTGTATGAAATTCAAATATCAGTATGGTATCCTGTAAAATATGTTTAAGGTCAGACATTGTAAGGTCTGCCATGTCTCTGATTGAAATGAATGAATACCCTGGTGAAGCATTATGTTTCCAAACATCAGGACTAATTGCACTAATGACCTCCAATTTGTTTATGTTGGGGGTGCATCATTGTAGAGAAATGGCTGCCCATCTATGCAGGGTCATTCATGATGTTTGTATTGTACACACACGTGTTTATTAAAGGATATACTTTTCTTTGAATATATCACTATACAGTGCTGTCATTACAATTGCATGCTTTGGCCCTCTCCAAAACATCAGGCTAATTTAATTTCAAAAAGCCCAAGCTTGCTTTAGTGTAGTCTGTCTATTTCAGTCTCGTCCCTTAAAACTTTCCTGTGTTATTGACTGAATGTCCAGCAAAGCCACCCTGTGTTCCGTGACATTGTAAAAATGTATTGATCGCAGCTGTGTGCCCTTTCTTGGGTGACATACATCGACCCCCTGAGTAATTCCATGAGCAGCTCTGTGAGGTTGTTTGAACCGCAAGGCTGGATCAATAACCCCCCCCCCCCCCCCCTCCTCCCGGAGTGCTGTGCCCCACTGGAATTGCTGGAACGTTCTGTTCCAGAGCAGCCACACCTCCTGCATCTTACTCCGCACTATGCAATGGCAGTCATTAAGGTAGAGATTTTAATCTTTATGTTCAATTATGAGATGCCTCCTGGTGCAAATGCTCAGCATGGTGTCTGTGTGTGTCTCGCAGAAGGGCAGTAGCTGCCTGTGTGTCTCACAGAAGGGCAGTAGCTGCCTGTGTGTCTCGCAGAAGGGCAGTAGCTGCCTGTGTGTCTCGCAGAAGGGCAGTAGCTGCCTGTGTGTCTCGCAGAAGGGCAGTAGCTGCCTGCGTGGCATAATGAGGAACTGGCCTTGTAACCTAAAGGTTGCAGGTTCGATTCCCAGGTAGGTCACTGCTGCTTTACCCTTGAGCCAGGTACTTAACCTGAATTGAGTCAGTATATATCCAGCTGTATAAATGGATACTCTGTAAAAAATGTTAAATGTGTAAGTATATCTGGATAAGAGCGTCTGCTAAATGCCAGTGATGTAATGTAATGCCATTTTGTACATGCTGGCTCATCAGTGCAGCAAATGTGCCAAACCATTGCACTGGATCACAAGCGTAGAATCACTGCCAAATCCACTGTGAAAATGTTATGGTAGCCAGGGTCCATGTAAAGTTTTTGCAGTCACTTTGTATGGAAAGCTGGTTAACAAACCAACGCAATGGAGTAATAAAGATCTTAAATCATCTTGCGATGAGAAATATGATTCTCATACAAATTGTTTTTGCATTTGAAAGGTACATTTTTTTGTATGGCAACCATACATTGTTCTTATCACATTTACGTGTTTACGTTTTGAATTTAAGAATGGACCAGTGAGTAATATAGTTGTGGAATTTATATTTTATATTTTGTACATTGGTTTTCCAAGGTTCTGGAATGTTCTAATTGCAATCAGCCTCCACCAGGTGGCGCTGCATGATTATTCCTTTCAGATTGCTTTCCCTTGCTCTTTTCCTTTGTTGGGGAATAGAAATGAATAATTAAATACATTTTATATCTAAAATGGATTTGCAAAAACAGATTAGTGATTTGTCCATGGAAAGTTTCTTTCACTCCATTGTCAATTTTTATTTATTTATTAATACTTAAAGGGATAGTTCACTTTCTATGATTATTTGATATTATAGTGTATGTTTTCAGTTTTCCCAGGCAGTGTTTATGTGCAATAAAGAATATTTTAACCAATGGCTGGTATCCACCTTATTCCGCAAACAGAAACCGAAATACAGTTCAAGTAACACCAAAGCAGCTTGTACAGCAACATTAGGCTGTACATATACAGCCTTATATCCTTTTTTGTATCATATTCTTTGAGTGCAGTTCAAGTTGCACGTGCCATAGTTCCAGCCGGAAATAAAATGAACCATCATTTTCTGTGAAATAATTGGTGACTATACAGGCATATGAACTCTGGAGGCATAAGGCATACTTTGTTTTGGAGTTACTTGGAACGTATCTTACTTTAAGGGCCTTTTTTAAGGGCCCGTGGGAAGTGAATAGACAGTGGAATGAGGTTATTAGTGTTGGGGGCCACGCAGTCCCTCTGATTGAACCTGTCCCCAAGCAGCACTCTACTCCCTGATATCACGGCTGGATCAGACAGGCAGGAAATGGGTCATTCAATCCTTTTCCACATTATGTTGCTCTGCTGGTTATTTTCTCTGTCTCTCCATCCTGCATGAGGAAGGGAGTCCACTAATGGTCGCCGACTTCCTCCTCAAGCCAACCAGCTGGCTATGCATGCCAGCAAGCGGCTGTGACAAATGGAGTCCCTTAAGTGTAGGCAGTGCACTAAGAGAAAGCAGACAGGTTTGACATGCAAAGGCTCAACAGTTTTCTGCATCTCAGAATTGCACTTTTCATGTGAGCTTAGCCAGGTTTTCCCTTTTTTACAGGAATAAGAAGGATCCTGCCTTTTTCAGTGTGCATACCCTTTTATTGCAATCAACATGAAGCTTCATTATGGGGAGTATGAGTGCTTCATTATGGGGGATATGAGTGCTTCATTATGGGGGATATGAGTGCTTCATTATGGGGGATATGAGTGCTTCATTATGGGGGATATGAGTGCTTCATTATGGGGGATATGAGTGCTTCATTATGGGGGATATGAGTGCTTCATTATGGGGGATATGAGTGCTTCATTATGGGGGATATGAGTGCTTCATTATGGGGGATATGAGTGCTTCATTATGGGGAATATGAGTGCTTCATTATGGGGGATATGAGTGCTTCATTATGGGCGATATGAGTGCTTCATTATGGGGGATATGAGTGCTTCATTATGGGGAATATGAGTGCTTCATTATGGGGGATATGAGTGCTTCATTATGGGCGATATGAGTGCTTCATTATGGGGGATATGAGTGCTTCATTATGGGGAATATGAGTGCTTCATTATGGGCGATATGAGTGCTTCATTATGGGGGATATGAGCCATCAACTATGAGTTAGTGCCCTTTGTGATTTTAATACCCCACGTGTAATAAGACTGTGCTGTGACAGAGATAATGCTGAAAAAGTGGGGAACTGCCAAACTCAGAGTGCTTTTATCATTACATCATGGCAAGCATATTGTTTGGATGTTTAGCACATTTTTTGCTTTGTGCTGAAATATTTGCATTAAGAAATGCGAATGCAACTAATGACTAATGAAGTAAATAAAAAGATTGACAATGTGATCAGGATATGGTTTGTTGAGATTAAATGGGGTGATGTAGAGACATGTCTATGATTAAATACAGCAAGTGCATGTGTGTGTGCCTGTGCATGCACATGCACATGCATGGATAGTTGAGCAAACGAGTGAGTGCACATGTGTGTGGGTAGGTGACATCCTGATTAAATCTGTTGTTTCCTGCTGACATGTGACCAGGAATCCCCACATAATGAAATTCTCCAGGGAGGATCCACAGATTTCTCTCTCTACATCCTAAATTGAAAGGAGTGGAAAAACAACATGTCTGAGCCACAATGTGAGGCCTGTATCCTGGAGGTGTGGGCCATGCCTTTACCCGATTATGAATGAGAGTCCATAGTGACCTGACAGAGCTGTTTTCATCACAATTGAATTGAAATTGAATTGAATTGAAAGCTTTTATTGTCATTGTATAACAAGATACAACGAGATTGCGAAGAGCAACTCCTCAAAGTGCACACATAACTACACACCACATAACATCAGCATCAGACATATAACTACACACAATAGGTAAAGTGACAACACATAATTACACACCACATAACATCAGCATCAGCCATATAAATACACACAACAAATAGAAAAATAGAAAAAATATTGCACAGATGTGGGGTAAAGTGACAGAAGTGCGGTTTAGACGGTGCAGTTTAGATCAGATCAATGGGGTATATACACTCCTCTTACAGCATATAGTCAGCTCCAACTCAACTGTGCTATGCATTGTTTTTACAGAGCGACAGCCACAGGGCGGAGAGGCAGCGAGAGGACATGTCTCTAAGACAGAGCGGCAGCTGCAGGGTATAGAGGCAGTGAGAGGACATGTCTCTAAGACAGAGCGGCAGCTGCAGGGTATAGAGGCAGCGAGAGGACATGTCTCTAAGACAGAGCGGCAGCTGCAGGGTATAGAGGCAGTGAGAGGACATGTCTCTAAAGCAGAGCGGCAGCTGCAGGGTGGAGAGGCAGTGAGAGGACATGTCTCTAAGTAGAGCAGCAGCTGCAGGGATGAGAGGCAGTGAGAGGACATGTCTCTAAAGCAGAGCGGCAGCTGCAGGGTGGAGAGGCAGTGAGAGGACATGTCTCTAAAGCAGAGCGGCAGCTGCAGGGCGGAGAGGCAGTGAGAGGACATGTCTCTAAGACAGAGCGGCAGCTGCAGGGTGGAGAGGCAGTGAGAGGACATGTCTCTAAAGCAGAGCGGCAGCTGCAGGGTGGAGAGGCAGTGAGAGGACATGTCTCTAAAGCAGAGCGGCAGCTGCAGGGTGGAGAGGCAGTGAGAGGACATGTCTCTAAAGCAGAGCGGCAGCTGCAGGGTGGAGAGGCAGTGAGAGGACATGTCTCTAAGACAGAGCGGCAGCTGCAGGGTGGAGAGGCAGTGAGAGGACATGTCTCTAAGACAGAGCGGCAGCTGCAGGATATAGAGGCAGTGAGAGGACATGTCTCTAAAGCAGAGCGGCAGCTGCAGGGCCGAGAGGCAGTGAGAGGACATGTCTCTAAAGCAGAGCGGCAGCTGCAGGGCGGAGAGGCAGTGAGAGGACATGTCTCTAAGACAGAGCGGCAGCTGCAGGGTGGAGAGGCAGTGAGAGGACATGTCTCTAAGTAGAGCAGCAGCTGCAGGATATAGAGGCAGTGAGAGGACATGTCTCTAAAGCAGAGCGGCAGCTGCAGGGCAGAGAGGGAGTGAGAGGACATGTCTCTAAAGCAGAGCGGCAGCTGCAGGGCAGAGAGGCAGTGAGAGGACATGTCTCTAAAGCAGAGCGGCAGCTGCAGGGCAGAGAGGCAGTGAGAGGACATGTCTCTAAGACAGAGCGGCAGCTGCAGGATATAGAGGCAGTGAGAGGACATGTCTCTAAGACAGAGCGGCAGCTGCAGGGCAGAGAGGGAGTGAGAGGACATGTCTCTAAAGCAGAGCGGCAGCTGCAGGGCAGAGAGGCAGTGAGAGGACATGTCTCTAAGTAGAGCAGCAGCTGCAGGATATAGAGGCAGTGAGAGGACATGTCTCTAAAGCAGAGCGGCAGCTGCAGGGCAGAGAGGCAGTGAGAGGACATGTCTCTAAAGCAGAGCGGCAGCTGCAGGGTGGAGAGGCAGTGAGAGGACATGTCTCTAAGACAGAGCGGCAGCTGCAGGGCAGAGAGGCAGTGAGAGGACATGTCTCTAAGACAGAGCGGCGCTGCTTCAAATCACCAGGGGAAATAATCACATGTACGGCTCACAGAATATTCAAAAGGGTAAGTTACTGAATTATTTCTACAGGACAAGAAAATTATGTCTTTTTTAAATTAAATACAATCAGCTAGAATATTTTTAGTCATAAGTTGCACCATGAAATTTAATTTATTCCTGTTTTATTTAAAGTTAAAGCAAAAAAATAAACATTAAGATAGTAACAAGTTTCTATTTTATGTACATTTTTGTAGTATTCATATATATGATATATAAAATGGCAACTATAATAATTTAGTTATTGAGTTGAGGTATTAAACTATACTTATACAGTGCACTCCAAAAGTGTTAGAACAGTGACACTTGTTTTGTTGTTTTGGGTCTGTACTCCAGCACATTGGATTTGAAACGGAACAGTGACTATGAGGTTAAAGCGCAGACTTTCAGCTTTAATTTGAGGGTTTTTACATCCATATCAGGTGAACTGTGTAGAAATTGTATTTTTACACATAGCCCCCCAAATATCAGGGTGTGGGTACAATTTTTTTTCATTGTTTACATGTATAACTGTCTCTTAGTACTTGCTGCCATGTTGTGCCTGCTCAGTGCAATTTCATCAATAAATTGCCTAGTCAGTCACGCTATTCTGCGCAGCTGAAAGTAAAGACAGAGTTAAGTCTCATTTCTTACTCCAAGGGCTCAGCATTTGAAGAAGCACCTTATCGAAAGTGCTCACGTTCATCCAGTTCCCCAGCCTATTTTTACAGCACATCTCAAAATAACTCCAAATGATATCTGAGCCTTCGGGTGCTCATGCACATTGTCATCTCCTACTGAGGGTGCTGTTCACTTCAAATGTATTTTATATATTAGCAGAGTGTGGAGATGGATGGGGGGTGGGGGCGAGATGGTGATGTGTTTGTAAAGTTATGTTGCAAAGCTGAAACTAGCGATAGAGAAATAAAGTAGCAGTTTGTTTCCCCTTGCCTTCCAGGGGCAAGTGCTTGGAAATGACTGAAAGCTGTAAGACATTTCAGTTATTATACACCCATGTATGCCTGTGTGTGAATCTACATATTCCCTGCATTATTGAAATGTACACAATAATAAATACAATTTTATTTGCCATTTCCCAGTCAGGGTTAATATGTAATTGTCACCCACAGTTGAATGGAATCAAACAAACACACAAAACAAACTCAAATATACTATGTGCATGGGTTAACAAGTGGTTGCAGGGTCCAGTCCAATTTAGCCACTGCGTCTGCATCATTGCATTGAAAAATTTCATTTTAAAATATATTATGCATCTATTAAAGTAAAGATAATAAAAAGTTGCTCTAAATGAGTAGCTTACCTTCCATTCATATTTTTAATGAAGCAATGAAGCAATCCTGTTATTAACCAAAGGAAAAAAAGCCACCTCTCACACATACACACCCACCTTCTACCAAAAAAAGGAATTTGTATGTTTGTATTTAAAAACATAGCACACTCATTTTAGGGAAAAGATTAACTTACGTTTTCCATTGTATAAATTGCATATGTTTAATAACGTACACATTTTAGGCTGATTTGAGATTTTTTTTAAATAATTTTAAAAAGAACAGAAGTGACTACAGTTAAAAGCATGATCACACCTGTGCCCAGGTCAACATCTTTACCACGGCAACAGTAGACTGATGGATGGTTTCTCTGATGAAAAACCGAAGCTATCAAACACTGCCCCCTGCTGGTAATTCTGTTAAATTGGACACACAAAAAGTACAATGTTAAAATAATAATGTTAAAATTGAATTAAAATAATAATAAAAGTATAGTAATACTGTAATTAGACACATGTCCAGATTTCACCAAACACTAAAACGACAGTAACAATGACAAACTACAACAAGAATAATCAATTATGGCATTGAGCTTTTCACGGATCTCCGGACACGTAAAGCAGCATTAGCCATATATAGCGTTAATGTATAGCAGCCATCTGAGCCGGAACGTTTACGACACATCAGGTGCAGTGGAAAGGCAAGGATGGATTTACACAATTAAAGTGACTGATTAAAATGCAATATCTCAGAATATATAAAATGATTAATTGCATTTCAGCAGACATGATAAAATAATATAAATGTTAAACTGTCCTCAAATTAGCTTATGGGCATGAAATGGAAAAAGTAGCTTTACTACTTCTGTCTAACAACCACAAAAGCTTATTGTCATAACCATAAGCTAACATTGGATTGGCTAAATCAGATTTAGAATTTGAGTGAGTATTCTCCCAGTGGCACCCTATAGAGTTTTCTCTGCATCAATGTAATCTAATCTAATATGTCCATCCAGACAGCTATTCAACAAAGGTTAATCAAAATCATACATAGCAGTACTGTATGGGCAGACAAAGAGACAGCTGGGCACTTTAGGTGAACATTATATGCAATACGTTCCATAAGGAAACTCCACCAGTATGAGCACAGACAATTTGTCACTGTAGGAGAATCATTTTACAGTATTTATCATAAATAATGAGGTCTGATGTGAAGTAAATCAACACTCAATGAACAGTTCATCCTGCTTTCTTCTTGGCGGTATCTAAAAAATATAAGTTTATTATACCATATACTCATTGTGCCTAAGTTCTTACTGATTTGAACTGTTGGTATCATTTGCTATGTTTTCGGAAATAAAGTTGGTAACTATTTTTATATGAAGCCCAGGAAAAGTTGGCCGCAGCATCGGCAATGACCCTTTCAAGATACATTTTTAATTCTTTGAGCATACATGAAAAGACCATTTACCCAACCTTGCCTCAGAGCATATTAAAAATCACAACACTCAAAGCTCACCAGTTAGGCCAATGCCAAGCAACTAAAGTATGTTTTGTTTCTCCAGACACTGGAATTCTGTCTTATGAATAAGTCATGGGTTCACACTGTAAGCTTGATCTTTGCATTTTTGCTTTGCAGGACTTTTCAAATAATTCCAATCAACAGACATGTTCCATTTATAAAATTATTGTTATGAACGTTCAGTAAGAACAAGTGTGTGCGTGCTAATTAACTATAGCAAAATTGATGACAATTGGATGCCTCAAACAAGATTCAGACCAAAATGTCATGTGATTAACAACCTTCAACTGCCCCAGCCCTTCCCCAGGCCTGTTGCTTTGATGTAACGTGTCAGCATGCTGAGTGTTGGCGTGTCAGCATGCCTTTTGTGAATGTTTATTTGAGCGCTACCCTGTGAGGATACTGAGTCTCAGTGTTAAATTTTGTATTCAGTGGGGGCGCAAAGCTGAAGCAATTGACTTTTCCCAAGCATCCATGCCCCTGTTTACACGTCCACAGAGCACGCAATGCCAACAAAAGAGGCGGAGGCTCCGAGCGGCCATGAATGGCATCGCTGCTGCAGCTCTTTATTGTCCTGACTTATAACGCGCATCTTCCACAGTGCTGCCCCTCCCATCACACATGCAATGGGCAACTTACTGGCCCTTGCAGTTTTGACAAGCCAATGGCACTACTTTAATAATTCTTTATGGGTCCATTTTAAAGCACTACTAATTAATAACAGAACTGAGGGCATCAAGAATGTTCTCTTTAATGTAAAATAAGGGTAACCCCTGAAAAAGCTGACAACATGAAGCCCATCCTGATAATTGAAGAAACAAGCCCTGCATTCATGGATAAATATCCGTGTATTAACATAGTCCTCTTCCCCAGACCCCTTTTTCACCTGATTATGGACTGTCAGATTTTTAATGCCTTTGCAAAACCCAAGTCTCACTTAAATAGGAAAGCATTGGCTTGCAAATTTTAACTGGGAGATGATAAAATTATGTAATGAAGGCAGTGGAGGTTATTCTAAAATTAACCCATTATTCTCCATGTTTTTAAAAACCATTCTATGGAGGCTACATGCTTTTCAATCCAGCTCATGAAATAAGTCTGGTCGCCTAGCGTGGTTCAGGGTGGAATAATAAAGAGAGGACTATGTCCTTCACTGGGTTAAGACCGCTCCTGGAATATTCCTGCACACGGGCGTACATGAAATTTGAATTTATACATGATATTTCTGTTGCCCAGCAACATTGGATACATTGTGTGGGGGTTTTTCCCCCCTAGAAAGTATGATTATGTATGACACATGTAGAGAAGCTGGAATTACTGTAATGGATCACAGTCTACAGATGTGGTCATTGGTAAGAGATTATCAGCATATTTTGACGAGTGTGACCAGATTGGATCACATGCATGACTATTTTTATTCATGCTAAGTCATTTCTATTTAGTGTATTTTAATTTGAACTGCATTCACCTAAAACATTATTGCACATATAGATTTGATGTAGTAGCAGAGATTGCAATGCCAAAAATCACAATACGTGAGAGTTAATTGGGCTGAACAGCTCTGGCCATGAGAAATATGAGGCAAGGTCCAAATTCACAATGTATGAAACCTGGGCTGTGTCCAAATCAGCACCCTTCCATACTATTGAGTAGGCTTGTTGAGTAGACAGGACGAGAAATAAACTTAAGCATCTTTTTTTTGTTAGTTAGTTATTGTTTTTTATGCACGTGGAGTGTGTTTGCAAGCAGGTGAGTGCATGTGCATGTGTGTGTGTGTGTGTGTTTATTTCAGGAGGGTTTGTGTGCTGTATTTATGTATTTATTGCTGGTTATTATTGGTTGTGGAGGAGCGAGCATGCTGCCCTTTACAGGTTCTGAGTGGGAATCAGGAGTCTATTTTCAAGGTTGCCATGGAAACCATTGTATTTGCAGTGGCAGTGATTGGTGCTGCCGGGCGAGGGAGAATCTGCTATTTCTGTCGTGAGTCAACACCTGAAACACACACACACACACACACACACCTCTTTCTCTCCCTCTTTTTTTTACAGGCATGCACACCAATCCTGTTGAAACTGATTATTGAAGCTATTTGTTGTCTCCTCTTTTTTCTAGTTTTTTGTTTTGTTTTTGCAAATGCCTTCTCTAGCTCTCCACCAAATACAGTAGATAAAACTGCATGACAGAAAACCCCATTGTGCCAAACATAGGATGCTTTTTCAGCACAGCTTGTACTCCACATATGTTCACTCCACAGTGCTGTCTACTATTCCATTTTTCTATTTTAGCCCTAAAAAAGAGAGTGGAGGAAAAAAAAGCTTCCTCTTGTCTGAAGGGCAAACAATGCTTTTGCAGTCGTTGACCTTTGAGGACACAATTATAAATTTTTTCTTCCAAATAAACCATTTGAGAATTGTTTTGCACAATTTCTGTCATTACAGAAAGCACTCAGAGAAAGTAATTGAAGTGATCAATCACAACACATATGCACACACATATTCAGACATGGATACACACACACACACCCACAAACACGTACACACACACATCCAATTATACAATTAACAAAAATTAAACCATTTCATGCATACAGTGACAGAAACCTGCTCTGTTAAGTGTTTATATAATGCATTTCAGATATGTATTGTATTAAGTATTGCTTATATTTGCACATTTTAATACATTTGTAAGTTTTCTTATTTTTCTCCCAAGATTTTCAGTGGTGAATTTCTTCTCACAACTGTTTTTTCTACCTACTTAAGTTTTTTTTTTATCTCACTGGCTGGACATACTATTAAATAAAGTTGTCATATTTAGTTGCGAATCCTTTGCATTCAATGACTGCCTGAAGTCTGTGACCATCACCAGTCCCTGAGTATCTTCCCTCGTGATGCTCTGCCAGGCCTGTACTGCAGCCATCTTCAGTTCCTATTTGTTTTGGGGGATTTTTAGCTTCAGGTCTTGTCTTCAGCAAGTGAAATGCATGTTCTGTTGGATTCAGGTCTGGTGATTGACTAGGCCAGTCAAGACCATTCCACTTTTTGGTCTTGAAAAACTTATTGGTTGCTTAAGCAGCGTGTTTGGGGTCACTGACCTGCTGCAAGGTGCAGTGCTGGCCAATGAGTTTTTAGGCCTTTTGTTGAATCTAGGCAGACAATACGTTTCTGTACACTTCAAAATTCATCCAGCTGCTGCTGCCAGCAGTCACATGAATAAAGGCCAGTTCCAGTGGCAGCCATACATGCCCAAGCCATAACACTACCTCCACCATGCTTCACAGACATGCCCAAGCCATAACACCACCTCCACCATGCTTCACAGACATGCCCAAGCCATAACACTACCTCCACCATGCTTCACAGACATGCCCAAGCCATAACACTACCTCCACCATGCTTCACAGACATGCCCAAGCCATAACACTACCTCCACCATGCTTCACAGACATGCCCAAGCCATAACACTACCTCCACCATGCTTCACAGACATGCCCAAGCCATAACACCACCTCCACCATGCTTCACAGACATGCCCAAGCCATAACACTACCTCCACCATGCTTCACAGACATGCCCAAGCCATAACACTACCTCCACCATGCTTCACAGACATGCCCAAGCCATAACACTACCTCCACCATGCTTCACAGACATGCCCAAGCCATAACACTACCTCCACCATGCTTCACAGACATGCCCAAGCCATAACACTACCTCCACCATGCTTCACAGACATGCCCAAGCCATAACACCACCTCCACCATGCTTCACAGACATGCCCAAGCCATAACACTACCTCCACCATGCTTCACAGACATGCCCAAGCCATAACACTACCTCCACCATGCTTCACAGACATGCCCAAGCCATAACACCACCTCCACCATGCTTCACAGACATGCCCAAGCCATAACACTACCTCCACCATGCTTCACAGACATGCCCAAGCCATAACACTACCTCCACCATGCTTCACAGACATGCCCAAGCCATAACACTACCTCCACCATGCTTCACAGACATGCCCAAGCCATAACACTACCTCCACCATGCTTCACAGACATGCCCAAGCCATAACACTACCTCCACCATGCTTCACAGACATGCCCAAGCCATAACACTACCTCCACCATGCTTCACAGACATGCCCAAGCCATAACACCACCTCCACCATGCTTCACAGACATGCCCAAGCCATAACACTACCTCCACCATGCTTCACAGACATGCCCAAGCCATAACACTACCTCCACCATGCTTCACAGACATGCCCAAGCCATAACACTACCTCCACCATGCTTCACAGACATGCCCAAGCCATAACACTACCTCCACCATGCTTCACAGACATGCCCAAGCCATAACACCACCTCCACCATGTTTCACAGACATGCCCAAGCCATAACACTACCTCCACCATGCTTCACAGACATGCCCAAGCCATAACACTACCTCCACCATGCTTCACAGACATGCCCAAGCCATAACACTACCTCCACCATGCTTCACAGACATGCCCAAGCCATAACACTACCTCCACCATGCTTCACAGACATGCCCAAGCCATAACACTACCTCCACCATGCTTCACAGACATGCCCAAGCCATAACACTACCTCCACCATGCTTCACAGACATGCCCAAGCCATAACACTACCTCCACCATGCTTCACAGACATGCCCAAGCCATAACACCACCTCCACCATGCTTCACAGACATGCCCAAGCCATAACACTACCTCCACCATGCTTCACAGACATGCCCAAGCCATAACACTACCTCCACCATGCTTCACAGACATGCCCAAGCCATAACACTGCCTCCACCATGTTTCACAGACATGCCCAAGCCATAACACTACCTCCACCATGCTTCACAGACATGCCCAAGCCATAACACCACCTCCACCATGTTTCACAGACATGCCCAAGCCATAACACTACCTCCACCATGCTTCACAGACATGCCCAAGCCATAACACTACCTCCACCATGCTTCACAGACATGCCCAAGCCATAACACTACCTCCACCATGTTTCACAGACATGCCCAAGCCATAACACCACCTCCACCATGCTTCACAGACATGCCCAAGCCATAACACTACCTCCACCATGCTTCACAGACATGCCCAAGCCATAACACTACCTCCACCATGCTTCACAGACATGCCCAAGCCATAACACTACCTCCACCATGCTTCACATACATGCCCAAGCCATAACACTACCTCCACCATGTTTCACAGACATGCCCAAGCCATAACACCACCTCCACCATGCTTCACAGACATGCCCAAGCCATAACACTACCTCCACCATGCTTCACAGACATGCCCAAGCCATAACACTACCTCCACCATGCTTCACAGACATGCCCAAGCCATAACACTACCTCCACCATGCTTCACAGACATGCCCAAGCCATAACACTACCTCCACCATGCTTCACAGACATGCCCAAGCCATAACACCACCTCCACCATGTTTCACAGACATGCCCAAGCCATAACACTACCTCCACCATGCTTCACATACATGCCCAAGCCATAACACTACCTCCACCATGCTTCACAGACATGCCCAAGCCATAACACCACCTCCACCATGCTTCACAGACATGCCCAAGCCATAACACTACCTCCACCATGCTTCACAGACATGCCCAAGCCATAACACTACCTCCACCATGCTTCACAGACATGCCCAAGCCATAACACTACCTCCACCATGCTTCACAGACATGCCCAAGCCATAACACCACCTCCACCATGCTTCACAGACATGCCCAAGCCATAACACCACCTCCACCATGCTTCACAGACATGCCCAAGCCATAACACTACCTCCACCATGCTTCACAGACAAGGTACAGGTTAATACTCATCCAAACAAGATTGTTCCAGAACAGTTTTTAATGTACTTTTTAGCACTAACCTGGCTGTTTTGTTCTTCAGACTTACCAGTGGTTTGCATCTTATAGTGAACCCTCTGAGGTTATGCAGTCTTCTCTTTATTTTAGTCTTTGACACATCTTTGCCTACATCCTGGAGAGGGTTCTTGATCTGTTTGAGAGTTGAAAAGGGTTTTTCCCCACAATTGAAATAATTTTTCATTCATCCACTACTGTGGTCTTCCAGGTTCTACCATTTTCTTTGCTATTACTGAGCTCACCAGTGTGTTCAACTGTATCAAATGGTTGATTTTGACACACCCCATGTTTTGGCTCTGTCTGATCGATTTATTCTTATTTTTCCACCTTATAATGGCCTGCTTTACTGGCATTGACACTTTTTTGGTCCTCATGTTGAGAGACAACAACATCCGATGACAAATGCAAATTCCACACCTAGAATCACCTCAAGACCTTTTGTTATCTTTCTTGTGCATGAAGTAATGATTCAACGACACACAGCTGGTTAAGAAACAACTGAGCAGCCAATTATCATAGCAGTCCAATTACTACACGGTTCACCCAATGGATGTAAATACCCACAAATTAAAGCTGAAAGACTTTAACCTCAAATCTTTGTTTTATTTCAAATCCAATGGAGTACAAAGCGAAAACAACAAAAATTGTGTCATTGTTAAAATACTTATGGACTGCACTGTACCTGCACACTGTAAGTGCTCTGTGACCATTTGAGGCAAAAGACACCATAGCAAATAAGATTCGAGTGACAGATGGATGTCAGACGAGTGAGGACCAGACTTAATCAATGTGGCCTTGTTTAAGAATAAGAGTCAGCACCGTCTTGACAATTGCATTGTCTGTAGTAACTGAATCCCTGGACACCAGGGTATTACCAAAACTGTGTATGTGTGTGTGGCTTGTGTTTGTTCAGAATAAGGCCTTGGGGATCTGATTAAATGAAAGCATTGGCCAACCTACATATCAATAACTACCTTAAATCCTTAAAAAGTGATGAAGTTCAGAACAAAACTCTCTCCTCTGGTGTTTAATGGCACGGTTTGCATTGTGGTCTTTTTACACTGCAGGGCACATTAGATTAATGTTGTGATGTGTTACATATATTACATGTAATATAGTAAATCTAATATTGTATAGTAAAATAGTAACAGCTTTTAAACTTATTTGGGAAATTAAATCCCATTTAGACTTTTGTCTTGTCAGTCTATACATATACGTCATACATGTGTAGAGATTAGATGTTTTCTAGATGTAGATTTTCAATATTTAATAAATATGAGGGCTGAGTAGGCCAAGGAAATGGGACGAATCCAAGAAAGGGGAAAGGTACCATGAATTCAGGATATGTTTAAAAAATAGAGTTATTTAAAGTTAATTAAACATTTGTTTAGAAGATTAATCATTCAAATATATATATTTGATATGCAAATCCATGGTTAATAATGTCCCTTAAATAGTTTTTTTTTTTTTTGCTTTTTTGTAAGTACGTACACTATATTAGATTTTAATAATACATACATTTTTTATTTTGTCAATGTAGAAATAGTGCATATTTGAAGGTATTTGAAGTATATTTGAAAAAATCCAAATAAAATTTTAATTCTATTTAAAATGAAATAATATCCAGGGTAAATGATAATGTAAATTACATCAAATCAAATCAATATTTATTTATATAATATTCACAGAAAAAACCCAGCCTAAACCCCCACAAGAGCAAGCCAGAGGCAACAGTGGCAAGGAAAAACTCCCTGAGGTAACTAGGAAGAAACCTTGGGAGGAACCAGACTCAAGGGGGAAACCCATTCTCCTCAGGTCGGCTCAGGGTCTAGATCTTAATGACCAGCATGGTCAAAACTGACTGCCAATATCCATGATAGTAGAAATTGCAGCAGCTAGATGACAGTCCAGATGTGGCGGCAATGATGATGGGGAACTGGGTGCCGATGGCGGCAGGATCAGCTGGCAGCGGTGGTGGGGAGGGAGGGGCAAGCGGCGACGGACAGGAAGCTGGACAGCAACTCTCGAGATGCGGGGCATGAGCCCCGCCGGCGGAATGTAGAAAAAGAAAGAGAGAGAACAGTTAAGAAAAGTGCAATAAAGCAGGCAGCAGGAACACCAACTGGGGTGGGGGGGATGGGGGGTTGGACAAGTACCCCCGCCAGGAGTAATTTATGGCTGCATAGCTATGAAGACAGAGTTTGAGAACCCATCCAGTCATGAGAGAGTAAACAATCCTATCCACCTCTCAAGAGCCAGCCCAGGAAGATGGGGTCACAGCTGTTGACAGGTGACAGTAAGGAAAGAATGTCACTCCGCATTACTCTACGACTAAAGGCTTCTCTGGTCCTGTCTCCGACTACAACTCGTCATGTCTGTAATGCAAATTTCTATGCCATTTTTGAACATACAAATTATCAACAGGTACACAATATACATTTATATACATTTTGTATGCTGCTCAAACATGTGATTATTTCTCTTAAGGGTGCAATTGACCAAAAATGTAGACTCAATTTGCTGTACAGACAGCAAAATAAAGCAAAAAATGTTGTAGAATTCCAATCTAACCTAGAATCTAGTGTAAGAAACATCAACAAACGGCACAAGTAAACCATCATTCTGCGGGTACTTGAAAAAGAGTGCTTTGTTTCTGTAGTACACAGCAGATTAGCATGATAACTAGACCTCATTTGCAGGTGTCTTTTCATTTCATGAATTTGAAAAATACTGCTCACCCATTCAAGAACTGACAGGTTATTCTTTCTGCCATACAGGTCCTCTCTCTAGCTAGCACATGTGTGTGTAAACAATCTAACAAAACAATCTTTTCATTATAAATCTGTGTCAGTTCTAAACCGAGTCTGCCACTGTGTGTGTGTGTGTGTGTGTGTGTGTGTGTGTGTGTGTGTGTGTGTGTGTGTGTGTGTGTGTGTGTGCGTGCGTGCAAAAGGTGGGGAGGAGACCAAGGCTGCGATGTGTCTGGTGCTCCCGGTTAGCCCCCCTCACGGCAGAATCCAGCTCAGCTTGTGTATACGTCAGTTTCTCTGCGTGTTGGTATGAATGTCTAAGCGGGGTAGGGGAGGTCAGTGAGGAGAGTGACGAAAGGGGCGGCTGCCCATTTGTGGAGAACCTAAGAAATTAGGGTTACAGGCTGGGCTGTTGAGGGAGGTGTGGGGTTGTGGAACGTGCGGGTTTTGGGGCAGCAGGGCACTGAGGCAGCTTGTGCTGGAAGATGGACAGTCCAGCTGAGATGTAGGGGCATTGGAGGGGCCAGGCGAAGGGCATGGTGTCTGTGTGTTGAACAGATTACTGGGAATCTAGCCCCCCCCACCTGTGTTATTTGTGTCCATGATACCTGGTGGGAGTGATGATTGTTTCTCACCATCATGTCTTGTACACACTAATAATGCAACCCTCACAGAGCTGATAGGCTGAACATAAACATCTTGGAGTACTGTGTGTGTGTGTGTGTGTGTGTGTGTGTGTGTGTGTGTGTGTGTGTGTGTGTGTGTGTGTGTGTGTGTGTGCGTGTGTGTGTGTGTGTGTGTGTGTGTGTGTGTGTGTGTGTGTGTGTGTGTGTGTGTGCGTGTGTGTGTGTGTGTGTGTGACAGAAAGAAAGAGAGGGAGAGAGAGATAACGCCTGTTTTACTGACAGAATGCAATGGTAGTCAAGCTATTCTGTATGGCAGGCAGGGATCAGTGGGCAGGGAATTGTGAATAGAATAGGGATAGATGTAATGAATGAATTGTGGTTGTACTAATAGGATAGGAACAAGCTCATGTTATTTTCTTCCCATCCTGTGTTATCTGTTGTTGTTATTTTCTGCCTGGTTGCTAATAATCTGCCCTCGTCAAAGGGCTTTTGAAGGACTGGCTCATGGGAGAGCCCAGTCAGCCTTCCAATGTAATGATTGAAAAAATAAATGAGAAGGTGGATGAGGAAGAAGGAGAGTGAGAGAGCTTCCATTGTTCTACCATCTTTATGCTCACAACCTGGAGTGACCTATACCAAGAATCATGAAGAGAACTGGAGGAGGGACATACAGACATCCAGAGACGACAGGGTGGTGCTAAATGCACAGGCACTAGGACCCAGAGAATTGCATGAGGCTGCATGCTGCCTGCTTGCTCCTGCGCCTGTCTCCTTTCCTCTGCAGTCGCTCACTCTGTGTGTGTCTGAGAGAGAGAGAGAGAGAGAGAGCGAGCAAGCACTTGTACATCAGAATCAGAAGAGAGTCACTCTCATTCTCTCCCCTCCTGCGCTGCATCCAACGCATCCCACATCCATCGCCGCCACTGCAGCCAACCTGCACCCCTCACCAGTGAAGAAGAACAAAGCCAGGAGGAAGAAAAGGTGGGGAGGAGACCAAGGCCTGACGTGCAGACCAAGGAGTGTCCCTTCCCTCTTGCCTGTGCTGCGATGTGTCTGGTGCTCCCGGTTAGCCGAGCGCTAGGCAGGTACCCATCTCCATGAAACCTGGAAGCCCAGCGTCGGCAGCTGTCTCTGGACTGAGGTACACCGCTCTCCCCTCCCCCGACCTCCCCCCCCCCACCCCCCCCTGCCACCCTCATGGCAGAACCCAGCTCAGTATGTGGACATGAGAGTGAAGATGTGTAGTTTGTGTATACGTCAGTTTCTCTGCGTGTTGGTATGAATGTCTAAGCAGTGGGGGGGGGGGGGGGTGGTCAGTGAGGAGAGTGACGAAAGGGGCGGCTGCCCATTTGTGGAGGACCTAAGAAATTAGGGTAACAGGCTGGGCTGTTGAGGGAGGTGTGGGGTTGTGGAACGCGTGGGTTTTGGGGCAGCAGGGCACTGAGGCAGCTTGTGCTGGGAGATGGACAGTCCAGCTGAGATGTAGGGGCATTGGAGGGGCCAGGCGAAGGGCATGGTGTCTGTGTGTTGAACAGATTACTGGGAATCTAGCCCCCCCCCCCCACCTGTGTTATTTGTGTCCAAGATACCTGGTGGGAGTGATGATTGTTTCTCACCGTCATGTCTTGTACACACTAATAATGTAACCCTCACAGAGCTGATAGGCTGAACATAAACCTCTTGGAGTACTGTGTGTGTGTGTGTGTGTGTGTGTGTGTGTGTGTGTGTGTGTGTGTGTGTGTGTGTGTGTGTGTGTGTGTGTGTGTGTGTGTGTGTGCGTACTGATAGGCTGAACATAAACCTCTTGGAGTACACACCATGGCAGCACTGAACTGGAGCGATCACGTGTGTGGCACTGCACTGGAGAAGAGTGGAGGGGGTGGCTGTTTTGGCTATAATGAACACCTTGGCACCAGTTTTAGGCCTTGTGACTGATCACAAATGGGGTGGGATGGATAGTGCACTATCGATCCAGAAGGACTCGCGTCTGCTGCTGGCGTCCAGCACAGGAAGGTGTGGTTTCTCTTGTGGGTCAGAAAGCCAGGAATCCTGGGGTGGGGGAGGACATCATGGAATGAGATAAGGGCTGCTTGTATGTGTTACCAAGAGGAAATGAAGCCTGATCTTTGCATTGGACAGGCTGTGTGCTTAGACAGAGTTTAGTCCTCCTCCAGCTCAACGAGAACAAGAAAATGACGTCACATTTAAGAGGAACTGAGGGTATAACTACAGGCTAGATTGTGGCTCACAGTTATTATAAATATTTGCATAATGATTTGATTCCCCACCCCTACCCCATTAAACTCACTTAGGGAGTATTGAGCTTCTATCTTGGCTAATCAGTCCAGATTCATGTTCATGTCCATGTCCTATAGAGCCAACAATCTATGTGTTGAGATTGGGATGTTCCAATCAATGTGATTTCTTTTTGGATTTCAGGATTTAACCCCTCTTTTGGGCACAATGAGTTGCATGTCAGTGCCTCGCTATTTGCATTCACAACACTGCAGGCCGAGTTTATGACAGCATTGATGGCAGGGCATCGCATCAACACGTTTACTTGCTTTCAGTGGTTTTCCATCCACGATGAAAAGCCATTGCTTGCTTCTCATTCTCTCTGCTCTCTCTTCCTTTAGATTTTGAAAATCTCTACCTTTTTTTGGAATGAGTAAATGAAACAAGAAAATGACTGATTAATTTTTGTCTGCGATCACCCATTATGCAGATGCAGACAGTATTTTCATTGGTGTGGTAGTACTGAGTTCAAAAAATAACTGTCCATCAAACCTATAATAATAGTATTGGAATTGAATTCATCAGGAATTACAGGGTATTGCAATGGTGGGATTCCAATCTAGGCATGTCACATTTTAGAGTAAAAGTGTGTTTTGTAAATATACAGGAGAACCAAATGGACGGAAAGGTATGCTTTCTTACACAACAAAATTGGTGGTATACATTGCTGATCACATTTCCCATACCTTTTTTATATGTACTGCATGTATGTATATAAAAAAACTAATTCTTTACAAGAAGCTGTTGCTCTTTAATGTGAAATAGTTCCAACACTAGTTGTGACTTTTATTAGTGCAGTGGTAAACATGTGATTTTTTTATTACCCTGGAATTTTTTGAATGGACATTGTTTTCAGAGTTCAGTTGGAGGTCTTTGAATGCTGCAAGACTTTTGTGGTCAGTATTGATCCCACTACTTTAAGAAAGTAAGCAGGCCCTGCAGCCTAATGCTCCAGCTCTGATAATTATCCTTCCTTCAACAGCCTTTTTACTGACAGTCAGAGTGACTGTCCCTTCATTTTTATTAAACACTTATTGCTGATCTCATCATTCTCTGATTCAGATCCATCTAAGCCCGCCCCCACCACTATTTCAAAATACAGTCCACTAAAACATTTAAAGACAGTAATGTCGGATTAATTGACCTGCGAGATGAACATAGTCTATCTGGTCACTTAAGAAATTGAGAGCTGCTCCACAAAGGCAAAAACCTGAAATTGGCACGCCTGTGGTGGCAGGCGCCAGTGCAGGTACTGTCCCTTGTGTGTGGAAATGTACTGTGCCATCAGATTTTTCCACTGCTCTAGAAGTGGCAGGGTCATGGCCAGGTAAGGTGGTGACAGTAAACACAGAGCACCTGGGCGAGGGGTGCACACACACCTGACTGCAGGCTTTGGAGATCACCTGCATTTCTCGCAATGCAAATGGCTCCCCGATCAGATGGGACACCGTCCATATTACACACGCAGTCTGTTCCTGTCTTTATCTCTGGGAAAACATAGCTTTGTTGACTATAGTTTTTTGGAGTCACTAGTACAAGTTGTGACTGAAGTGACATTTCTGTGGTAATTTATTGGAAGAGTGATGATTTATTTATGTAGCAAACATACTGCTCCATTATTGTAATTGTACTTAAGACAACACAGAGAAAAATAAATGTTTAAACATATTCAGCTTAAGTAATTTGTCACATCGATGCTGACTGTTTTTTATGAGAACTACACAAAAACATTGTGTAAGTATAAATCATTATTTCCCTTTGTTTTTCCCCCACAAAAGCAGTGTTCTCTTTCAAGCACTAAGGAATTAGTAGCATAGAACTGTATGGTTAAATTTTGTGTTGTTACTGCAATACAAACTTTCCCCTACTGTCCTTGGTTTTCCTTGAGACAGAAGGTATGGCTTGTGCTCCAGAAGGTGACATTGTCTTGTTTGCATTGCTTTAAGTTACACTTGAAATTATGGAAGACATCATATCTTTTAAGAGAAAAATATATGTTTATGAAACAACATTAGACTGTACTGGTAACATACAAGAATTCCATGGACCAGTTGCAAATACTTCAAAGCTGATATGAGATTAATCCCAGTGAAGGGCTGTATAGCCTGGCTTTTTGTAGACCCTGATTATCACATGGGATGAGATTAGCATCCTGGAATGAGGCAGCCCAGAATCTTTTCCCCTCTGATAAATGACATTCGATTTTTTGTTTTTCAAAATGGTCAGTAGAAAAGTGAATTGGTGACTGGAAAAAGCTTGGGTCGACAGATGAGAATGTCTTCTGGCACGCTGTGCAAATGAAGAGAGTTGCTTTATTTAGCCAGGTTTTCTGCCCCAGGGTGTTAGTAGCATTTGAGCTGTGAAATGTGGAGTCATGATTCAGTCCTCTACAGCTGTTGAAAAATATGCCCCTATCTTTGATGCTTTTGTTAAAAGTGTCAACGTATCTTCTTTTTTCTATAGGTGAGACACAGAAGGGGCAGACACTTTGCTGAGCACCGTGGGATAAATAAAAGGCAGAGCATTGCCCATTTGTTGAGTGCCTCGGGTGAGTCTGGTATTCCCCAATGAGCTGCTGCTATTTCTGCCTGTTCCCATGCCGCAGCTCACTTGATTGGCCGTCTAACGGCTGCACATCGCCCACTCCTGGCCAGGATGCCTGTCTGTGCTGACTGAACCCCTCATCCCGGCACCAACCGCCACTGGAAAGGATGGGTGATGGGCCCGTGAGTTGCAGCGCCCGTTTGCCTCATCCCACAGTCCCATGGAGCCCGCTGCCGCCGCCATCGCCCCCGCCGCCCCCCCCTCCAGCTTGCCATGGAACACCTCCCTCGCTGCCCCTCAGCCCAACGCCTCCAGCCTGACACCCCCTGAGGGCGGGACTCTCTCCCAGTCCATGGCGCTGTTCGCCATGCTTCTCATGGACCTGCTGGCCGTGGCGGGCAATGTGGCCGTCATGGCCGTCATTGCCAAGACCCCTCAGCTGCGCAAGTTTGCGTTCGTGTTCCACCTGTGCCTGGTGGACCTGCTGGCGGCACTGGTGCTGATGCCCCTGGGCATGCTCTCGGACCGGGCATTCTTTGGGGAGGCGCTTTGCCGGAGCTACCTCTTCCTCAGTGTCTGCCTCATCAGTGCCGTCATCCTGTCCATCTCCGCAATCAATGTGGAGCGCTACTACTACATTGTGCATCCCATGCGCTATGAAGTAAAGATGACCCTGGGTCTGGTGGTTTCTGTTCTGGTGGGCATTTGGATAAAAGCCATTTTCATGTCAGCCATGCCCCTCCTGGGCTGGGCCTTCCAGGGCAGGGGCCCCTTCCTGGACGGGCGTGTCGGGGACTCTCTGCTGCCGCCTGTCCGGGGACACAAGCACTGCTCGCTGCACTGGACAGGTGGTAGCTCCAACCGCACTGCCTTCATGGTCCTCTTCACGTTAGTCTACTTCCTTTGCCCACTGCTGGTCATCCTGGTGGTGTACTGCAGCATGTTCAAGGTGGCGCGTGTGGCCGCCATGCATCACGGCCCCCTGCCCACCTGGATGGACACGCCCCGGCATCGCTCTGAGTCCCTCAGCAGCCGCTCCACCATGGTGACCAGCTCGGGAGCTGCCCGTACAACCCCGCAGAGGGCCTTCAGTGGGGGGAAGGCTGCAGTGGTTCTGCTGACCGTTGGAGGCCAGTTTCTCTGCTGCTGGCTACCGTACTTCTCCTTCCACCTCTACTCAGCCTTAGCAGCTGCCTCGCCCACCGACCTGGCCCATCTGGAAGAGGTGGTCACCTGGATCGGCTACTTCTGCTTCACCTCCAACCCCTTCTTCTACGGCTGCCTCAACCGGCAGATCCGAGAGGAACTCGGCAAGCACCTCCCCTGTCTCTTCAGGAGGGGCCCCAGCGAGGAGGACCGGCTACCCAGCCGCGAGGGCTCCATTGAAGAGAACTTTTTGCAGTTCCTCCAGGGGACTGGCTGTAATCTGGAGCCCCAAAACTCCCACAGCACCTCCAGCCCTAAGGCCGAGCACCACCCTGTGCTGCAGCCACTGCCCACACAGCAGCAGCCACCACAGGTACCGGTCGACTTTCGCATCCCGGGCCAGATTGTGGAGGAGACGTCCGAGTTTATGGAGCACCATCACATTAACAGTGACCTCACTATATCAGAAAACTGCCTCAAGACAGTGCCCTCTCCCAAGCCAGAGGTGTAGTGGTGAAGACTCATCATTTTGGCAGACAACTTATGTTCTTAGGTTGCCATTTTGTTTTTGTTTGCTTGTTTTTTCATCTGTTGATTATTCAAAACAGAACATTTTTTTGCCACTCCTTGTGAGTGATAAATCTTAAAGTAATGCCTTCATAGGAAGATATGTTCCAGACAGGGTGCAATGGATAAGTAATGCCTTCATAGGAAGATATGTTCCAGACAGGGTGCAATGGATTTACTCCTCAGATTTGTGGGGTAAATGCGTAACTGGGAGGTTTACCTGTATCTTTAGAATTTGCTGTCAACACCAAATTCATTTTACTTACATGCAATTAAAATGATGGATCAGAGGAAAATTCCACAGTGAATATAACACCTGGCCTTTGTCAGCTGTAGTGTGGAGGACAATTGATAATCAGGCATCTATTACGATGACTACACTGTAAGATTATTGGTCATTCAAAATGACACCATATGAAAGCGATTGTAAATAAGCACATTCCTTTACATTAAACAGCTAATGGACCACAAAGTATGGGCACTACACACTAATGTTATCAGCATACTTACCAGTATTATATACATTTATTTTATTGTATTTATTTCAGAGTTTAAGGTCATACCCATTTTGTTACTGTCCATTTCATCCATGGCAGAACTGGCAGAATCTATGAATGACTCGATAAGATGGTGACAGCAAATTACTATTTTGATGTGTAGATACAGGTCAGTTTTATGCATATACCCCATAAAGTCCAGAGTGCCTAAGTATAGCTCGAGAATTTCTGAACTTGCTTTTTTTTTAGAGTGCATTATCAAGTGGAATTTTCAATCCTTCACATGATCGGTTGTTTTCAAATATCCTACTAACTTTGATCTCATTATTTCAAGTGGTTCCACTTTGTTTATTTGTAAGAACAACTTTATGTTATTTGTGGGGCTGACGTGGCGAGGGAGGAACATGCAATTAAATCACAGTTTTGCAAATGGCAGGGTTCGAGAAAAAGGTCAAATATCAGGAAGTCTGTAAACTGGGGTGCAAAGGGTGGATTGAAATGCTGGTCTAATAGGCACAGTTTGGATGGAAGGATGAAAAATAAAAAATTGTAGTAAAAAGGAAGTAAGGAATTTCTCAAGGACCCATCGATAGAAGTAAATATATCCCACCGATGATCTCTCAACCCTGAGAGACTACAAGGTACTAAGCAGTCACTCTCAGGACACGCTCTGTATGTAAAATAAAATGATGTTTTCCACATGAAACGTATTGCAAAAAGGCCACTAGTATGGTGCAGTAACTACAGCTGTCTGCTCCCTCTACCCTCTGCTGCTCACATTAGAGTATTGGGCATTATTTAAAGTTTCTTTCATGAGTGCTTTTCAAAGATGTGTACCACTGCTCAAATGACAGAGAGAAACCAATCTATTGCATTTGACAATCCAAGCAAGTTTTCAAGCTTTAGCACGCGATATAATGGAGAATGCCATCATCAATCCTGGCCATCATGGCTCCTCGACTTTGCTGACTTTGCCCCCTACCCACTCAAACAATTATAAATAATCCTAACAATTGGAATGAATTACTGACCATAAATTATACCCCCTACTCGCCAGGCTATCTACAAACTTCTTCTTGTGCCCTTCCAATCTTGTCTGAATGTAATATCATAGTGGCCCCTCCAACACCATTGTCCATGTGTATTTGTGAGGGAGCGTTTCCGTCTGAAGTGCTGCTGATGTGGATACAGGGCCGGGAATCAGGTAATTGTCTCTGTGGGAAAAGTGTGCCTTTTGTATTGAGTGAGATGCACAGACAATTGGAACGATTTCACTACTGCTTCCCTCCCCGTTCCCTCGCATTATTAAACAAGCTCTGAATCAGACCTAGCCATAACCTTTCTAATGCCATTAAAACATGTTTACCCCTGTTTCTCTTAATACCATATGCTTTATGATATAACTGTTTACCAAGAGCAAACTTTATTTGAGGATTAAAATATCATCCTGTCCTCTGCGGTATTTAAGGGATGTATTTTTTATTTTATTTCAAACTTCTGCCTGATTGCAATAATGCTTTGCCAGGGCATAGCAGTGGTAATGAGCATGCCAGTAGGGTTTAGTGATTTTCAGATCATTGGAGTACGCCTCTGGCTACTGTTATAAACAAGGCTCAGTTGTTCAATCTTGATATCCCTTAGGTGTTTCTGTTTCAAATAAGCCACAACTGTCTACATGTTATACAAGAGGACAAGTATTTCCCATGGTTTCCAAAAAATGAGTGAACAGGCTGAAACTTCACATTTCGACCTACTTTGACAGTTTTCATCAGGTTTCCAATATCTGTGATATTTACTCAGGAGAGATGATTGTATTGCTGTGTACACAATGGAAAGTGCATGTATTTTCAGAAGTGAGTTATTTATTTGCAAGCTTCTCAGCTTCTCATCATTAAACTGCAGAATTTCTGCAACTTTTACTTCTCCTCACAGTGATGCTGATGATACAATGTTAACAAAAATTATATTATAATATAATCTAAAAAAAAAATTTTTTATCTGATTCACTTATGTGTACACTCATTTTGTCTAACAAGTTAGTGTATTTTGACAGGGTGCCTCTCTTATTAGATGCATTGAGTCAGTGTAATTAAATAACTGGTAACTGCATGTGAATGCACCTTCCATCGCGTGCAATGATAGACAATGATTTTTCCCTGGAACTATCAAATTATAAGATAAACACTGCACATGGCGGTGGAAATGCAACAGGTGTCAGTCCTGACAGGAGAGCCTGGGGGCGTGGTATCTTTGCTGACACTCCATTGTTACCAAAATGTACTTGGAAGAGCATGAGTCTTCGTTTATGACATGCGCGCAAACATCCAGATTTTCCAGGTTAACATTGATAAAACTATTTGTGTTGTGCACCTCCTGTGCAGCTTGTAAGTACCGTGATGAAAAGGCCTTAAGACGTAGCAGTGCTGACAGGGTCAGTAGTGCTCAGGCACCCTTTGGAAAGGGAATCGTATACTGCAGGCTCCAAAAAGATATGGCCGTCTAATATAGAAAAGCGGGGGTGGTGTTTACAGACAGGCCTTTTGAAAAGTTGCATGCACACAGCAGGCTCTGATAGAGACAGTTGGCACCAATTAGAGCTAGCCCTCACCGGCTCCCTGGTGTTTACAGGTAAACCATGTGCTGACCCCTCTCTCCAGAGCTCTCTGAGCACCACTGTGTTTTTCCATAAGCAAATGGTGACTTGTTTTGTCCACATGGTGGGTGGTGGCGGCAATCCATTTCACAATTTTGTGCCCATCTAAAGCACCATAAGATGGAAGAAGCCCCCCCCCCCCCCCTTTAATCATTCTATCTCTTTCTCTGCATCTCACTCAAATTCAAAATAAGGTTTTTTTCTGCACATATGTATTAACATAAGATATGATGAAGTGTTACAGTACTTATCAGTCCCCCAGGCATAAACATATGCAATCAATCACTTTTCTTTTTTTTTAAAAGGACAGAGGGAAAAAAGTATTATTTTCTGTGTGTGTGGGGGGGGGGACAAAGAGCAAAAAAAGTTTGTCATTATGGAAAAGGCTTTGGAGGAGGAGGGTAATATTTATATGTGGAGAAATGTTTTTCAAAATGTATTGTTCAATGACTCCAGTATGGCTGTTCCTCTTTAAAATGGACTTTCTTTCCCCCCTGTTCATATTAAACGCTGCATTCAGGGGCAGACGAGGTGAGGGGTACGAATCAGCAAGGCCCACAGTGGTGCAGAAAGGACTAATCAAGCACAATATAAAATAACAGTCTTTATCAAATGATGCTCTTTGCACAGATTTTCTCCTTGTTATGGTCTCAATCAAGGTTTGTGCAGAAAATGCTAAAGAAAACTATGGCTTTTTCTCCCTACATTTTATTTAATAAAACAGGAGTCGTATACCACTTGTCATGAAACCCATCCCCACACAAAATTATTATTTATGTGGCAGCACCCTCTAGTTGTATCATAGGAGAAATATGTAACTTTCTTCTCCACCTATTCTTCTGAACAGTGTCAGTGTCTGCTACCCTCACCATGGTATAAAAACATGAATGTGCGATATAGTTGATGTGAGAAGGTGGTTCTTTTGTTGAGACAATAAAAACATTTTTTTGGATGTGTGTCAATGAAAATAAGACAACCAGCCACATTGATTCCTGGACTATGTTAAAACTGAACCCTTTTGTCTGAGATGCACTGTACCTAATGGTACTGTACAAGTTTAGTGCAAAAGCACCAGAAAATTTATATAACTGCATTTGTGCTTCTCCAAACATGAGGATTTCTTTCTCAAACATACCTCAAAGCAGAAATGTGATAAGAAAAAGATTTATTACATTTTTTTTTAAATGCAGATCTGTTCAAATGTTTTTTCAACAATGGCATGAATTTCCAATGCCTTCCATTCTGTGCATTGCTTTCTGAGGACAATTGAAGAGGGACTAATTGACTTTAAAAAGCCATCCTTCTGGGACGTTTCCTGAGTTGCAAACTTGGCCTTTGGACTGTGCTGACATTGCATCTGGAGTGGAAAGCTTCACAGGAATACACATTTTAGTGTGTGTGGAGACCCTGAAATTTGTTGGTCATTTTACACCTTAATATTGTGGACACAAGAAGGCTCATCTGTGGCACCCGTCTATCGAAACATGTTTTGTGTAAGAATAGATTATTACAACATATTCGTTTTCTTTTTGATCCATATTTTATTATTTATTAGGCTAATTGTTGGTTATTGATCCCTTTTTGTGAGTTTTCTTTTAACCAGAGATTATATCTTCATTGTATGCATTTTGTGGTCACAACTTTTTTCAGCATCTTATGTCATCAAGTTCATCCCTAGATTAAAAAAGATCTTTAAAGTATTGTGTGTGCGTGTGTGTATTTGTGCGTACATGTGTGTGTTTGTGTGTGTGTGCGCGGGCATGAGTGCACGTATGTGTATGTATTTGAAACTAGCTTGCCTTCTGGTGCTTTGAATGCTCTGCTAAGTGTATGATAATCAGTGGGCTGATACCCTTTTTTTTCTCTCAGTGGCCAATGAGATATTAGGATAACATACAGGTTGCTGGAGACTGATATACAGTAGTCTCCATTAACTTGGAGACTATATCAGTGATATCCCCTCCTACACAGGAATACATGCTACACAGGAGTTTTTTTTATGCTTGTTATAACAGCAATTATTAATTAATTGAAATGAACCACTAACTCATTGCAATATAACTGTCCAAATGCACATGCACATCGGTGGGAGGGGGCGCTGAGAGTAGAAGCCTGTTGAAAAAGGGCAGAGAGATGAAAGAAAGGACTGACCTTTTGAAATAGGAGTGCAAAGGAGCACTCAGTGTGGGGCGTATCAATCATAATTCAGTCTGAACCTCTGCCACTACTACCGTGTAGCCCCATCGGAAGGAGAACCTATTTATTTCAGAAAGACAGGTCAATAGTGTCCCCAAAGCTAGACCTGTTTGAAATTACAGCACACATAAAAAGTGGGATTTCTCCATCTAGCTGCTAGGTACTAAAATCAAGGGATTAAGTGGGACTTAGTCTAGTGATGTAAACAAATGGAGCTGCTTAGTTCAGGTTTGGCTCCAGTACATGGATATGTCACATATATCTGTCTTAAACTGATTTTTAAAACCCTGGTCCCTAGCTCTACTGAAATATTCAGCTCTGTTTTCCTTCTGTGCTCAGTACTTATTTATCTCAGAGGTTCCCCTTCGTAATGATAATGGTTGGTAAATCCTACTATGCTAGCTATAGTGGTCTGCCTTTGACCACACCTCTTCATGAATATTGATCAAATCAGTACTAACAATATTATTTCTAGGGCAACCTAATCACAGCCTGGTTTCTCTTCCTTGTTTATAGTGCCACTGTTTCAAGAGCCCTTCATCTTGGAGTACCTTTTTATCTGCAAGGTCAAAAGGCATCTGAATCGAGAGAATTTCAAACAACTGGGGGAATATGCCAGCACAGTAGATCAAAGAGCCAGCACCAACTCAGAATCAGTATTGCCTCAGAGACGAGGCTCTTAAGAGTCAGTGTTTCCGTTCACCCTTGACAATTGACTACTGGAAGAAGATCCATGTGAGAGTGTCTGCTCTGATCCAACTCTGTATAGGTCCTGTGGGACAAATAAGGGGACCTCAAGATTTGGCATTGCTTCAGAGATAAGGAAGCTACAAGAGAAAATGTTTCTTCGGAAATAAGAGGACTTTAAGAGTCAGTATCTGCTGAGAGATGAGGGAACCTTGAGGGTCTGAGTCAGGGGAAGTCTTAAGGAAATCTATTAGTCATTGAATGGTGGAGTTCATTCAGCACCGCTCCCCCTTAACACCTGTGCTAAATGTACTTACAGGCATCTAAGCTGCTCAGTGGTCCAGTAAGCTTTGAGGCTAAGAGGGCCCTGTTATCCCTAAGATTTGTAGAATTAACAATTGCTTTTACAAACGGAGTTATTTCCTACATTGTGATGCAGGCTTTGTGCCCCAGTGACCCAGGTTTACTTTGACTTCCTGATCCTCTAGATTTAAACCACGTTAACCCTTGGCCCAGTGTACTGAGCCATTTAATTTCAAGCTCCAGAAGCTGGCAAGCGAGTCATGACTCTCAATATGGTGAAATTTACCAAGTCTTCTATTTTCATTGACTCTTGATTCAAAAGTGTCAAAATGTCAGGGTTACGGTATGTTAGGGATTTAGGAGCATACAGTTATAATGATAATGTGTGTTTTCAGCCATTGGTTCAAATAATGATAAATCTGACAAGCCTGACATTTTCATGGTTCATGGGTTACTTTGTAGCAGCTGAGGGAAACAGTATGTTGAGCATTAGTTTGCAGTTTGCTGTTTTTGCAAGGGTAACTGATTATATTACATTACATTCATTTAGCAGACACTTTTATCCAAAGCGACATACAATAAGTGCATACAGAAACGTCATAGAAGTAAACACAGAACAGATAAGACAAAGCACATCCTTCCCATAACGTAGCAGTTATCCCTAGTAATGAACGTTGAATGTAGTTCACAATAAACTGGGTAGATCAGCTCTACTACAATACTATTCTAAATACCATTATAAACTTCAACACACAGTTAAACAAGAAACAAGAGAGGTCTTAGATTAGTGTATCAGTCCAGGTGGAGTCTAAAGAGGTGTGTCTTCATGCCACGACGGAACGCAGGCAGGGTTGGAGTAGAACGTAGGGGAATGGGGAGTTCGTTCCACCACTGGGGAGCTAGGGTGGAGGGGGGGAAGTGCGAGTCGCCCTGCTGTAGAAGAGCAAAGTGGTCGAGCAGGAAAATTGTTCTGGATTAAGTCCTGTAGATAGGCGTCCTATTGACTACAGTGTTGGCCAGGGTCAGAACTTTGAATCTGATCCTGGCTGCAACTGGTAGCCAGTGGAGTGACCTCAGCAGGGGGGTGACATGTGAAAACTGATGTGATGCCATCTCCAAATCATCCCTTGTGCTTTCTCTCACTGAGGGAAAATTATGTTTTTCTCTCTCAGTACCTCTCCCACTCTCTTTCTCTTTCTCACTACCTCTCTCTCTCTCTCTCTCATTACCACTCTACCACTCTTACTCTCTCTCACTGCCACTCTTCCTTTCGATCTCCCTCAATCACTACCTCTCTCTCTCCTCTCTTTCAGTCTCTGTCTCTCCCCCTCCCTCCCTGTTCCTGTGTCATGTGCAGTGTGTGCTCCATGCGGTACAGGATTGGTGTTGATCTGACTCACCACTTTGATGTCCCATTGGAAAGGGAGACAGCTAAGAGCCAAGCAGAGCGGTTCAAACACCATTGACCTTTTCAGCTGCGTTTCAACTTTCAAAATTAAAGTCACTTGAGGCTCACCTTCTACAGGTCAAGAGCAGAGAGGGGAAAACAAAGGACAACACTGGTCTATGTTCCCATTCCTCTATCTAGTTCAGGCTACTGGAGGAGCAGAGTTAAAAACAAAAATACAGGCCTTATGATTTATGATCGGGCGCAGTGCCTTTTTAAATGATAAATTGTTGCTGTACGAACTACAACAAAATTATCTCAATCACTGTAATCTAAGTGACTACAACAATAGCAATACAAAATTGCTTTGTATTGTACTGGTCTGTAAACACAGACTTGAAACTAAGCTCACAAAGCTTCTGAGGGTCCTGAATGTTATCCAAGTGGGTGGGGCATGGGTATGTCCATAATACTGATTTATCCCTTGCCCCAAGTAGACAATGTTTTTTTCAAGTAGACGTAACACCCCTGAAAACAGGATTGCATAATTCTCAATTGCTATCAGCAGGTTGTTCACAAAGGGAGTGACTTTAACAGCATTATATCTACATGTAGCATAAACTCAAAATATTATTTCTCATGAGTGTAATAAATAATCAAATCCATTTGCAGGAAATGCAGTCTATTTCAACATACTGATACAGCACATAATATCCAATTTTCTGATAAATGGCAGCTAATTTGCACCAGAGCAATCACCACTAGGGGTTGCAAAAGGAAGGGATTTTCAAGTCATTTTTTGTAACTTTTGGCAAATTTCAGTAGTTTTCCAGGGTATCTCCTTTCCGGAGAGCAGGTTTCTGTGATATGGTACCATCACTGCCATTGAACAGCACCTTAAACTAGATCAGGATAAGGTTCTTATAGGTTTTGGTAAATGTCCCTGCAAGGAAGGGCTGTGGAGTGATGTGGAGCCAGACACATCAAGGCATCAACCTGGTGGAAGGGACTCTAAGTGTGAAGCCATGTCCCTGTTGCTTCAATTATTATCCAGATCCCTCCAACATCAGCTTCATCAGAGTGGAACTGGTCCCTGTTTGGTGGAACATACAGCAGAGCGTGCAACAAGCTGATAAACGAAAGAGTTGAGAAGCTGGTGGCTACTTTTTGAGCCCATCAAAGATGTGTTATGTCCCTATGCTGCCTCACAAGTGCGCCCTTCTGATTGTTTTGTGTGCTAACTCGTTTCCTTCGGCTCACCTGAGTCTTGATTGGAAATTATCGACATCTGTTGTGGATTTCCCAAGAGCATATTTATTTGTCGCATATGTATTTATGTAGCGCGAGGTTGATTGATTTTTCCCTGTGACTGGGTCATTTGTTACAGGTTTTATGCAGCACTTATTATATTTTGTAGTTTGTCATAGTTGTTGCCATGCTGTACGGGTGCACATTTGCTAGTTGTTTCTCCCCGTTTAAAAGCCGGTTTTGACTATTCTTTGTGTGAGCATATTCGTATCTTTTGTATGGCGCTTTGTTTATGCAAATAGTTAATAAACTACTTGTTTCTAAAAGGATTATTTCAGTAGTAAGCTGCTTGTGGGTTTGTGGCTACTTTGCTGTATTGTGGTCCGTAATTTGTGTAAGCTACTTGTGTTTTTGTACTACTTTTGTCTGATGTGCTCACATGATAATGCGGTTGTGATACCTGGAAGTATGTGTAAACATGGAGACTCGCGACAACTGAGAGGAGATCTGAGGCAGAGGACATTGGAAGCAATTTAACCGGGCTTTTGTATTGTGGAGAAACTTTGGTATTCTCATGTTGAGACTTTGGTATTGTTCTCATTTTGGGGAGGTTGGTTACAGTGGTTCCAACGCTTCTCAGTAAAAAACCGCCAGCCATTGTGTCTCACGTCTAATAGTCTATTTGGATTCTCGATCTTGTTGACTGTAGTAGACATGGGAGGTAAATGAAAAGGAGTTTTGTTTTGTGGAGAACTTTGTGTCATTCTCAATTTGAGAAGTTCCAGTGCTTCTCAGTAGGCTACAAAACTACCAGCCGTTGTGTCTCCCCAATAAAATCCTGTTTTTGTTGTGTGCTGTGTCTTGGTTTTTCTCTGGCTCTGCCAGAAGCCCATTGGAAAATCATTGTCCTGTCAACCAGTACATTTTCCCCTTTTTCATGTCTCTTTATTTATTTTGATATTTTAATAATATTTATTTGTAACCGTTCCTTTTTTGTGTTTGAAATTATTTATGTTGCAGCCCTTCAAGCCGGGGTCATAACAGATTACATCACAACCATACCACAAGTTAGCTGAGGTTGAAATAAATAATTAGCTGAGGTCAAGCAAGTCAAGTAAAAATTTGTTTAACCTTACTTTAGTAAAAAGATTAAGTTATTCCTAATAGGAATAATTCATTTTTGTAACACATGGAATCAGCACTCCACAGCCCTGGATACAAATATTAACATACAAATATGTGTTCACATTGTGCTAAAACATCATGTTTGACATTTCTTAAAACCCATGGTTTTCTTCCTAACAATGTGACCCCTCAAATAGGTCCAATACATAAAAAACCAAAGACATACTTATGATTTATGAAAAATATTGTTAATGGCATAAATTCCCAAAATTACCTAAAAATTCCACAATTATTTCAAAATTTCTCAAAAATTGAAATTTTCCCAGAACTTTACCACCCTAATCAACCCTAATCACCACACTACAGAGGCAATGATTTTCATGTGAAGTTTCACTCTGCAGAGGATGACAGACAGGGGTTGATTTGAGAGAGGATGCAAGGGGATCCCATCCCCTCTGTTAAAAAGATATTTTGTAAAAATGCCATCACCCCTTTTCATCCCCTTTGTTTTAATAGTTTTCTGCAATATCATAGACCCCACCATCCCCTTTGTAAAACATTTACAAATCAACTACTGATGGCAACAGCTTAAATGTTAAGACTGTGTCATAGGTGGCAAAAGTGAAAAAAGTCAGGTTTTACTCTTTCCAAGTAACAGGAGGGTGTCTGAAAAGAATGTTTGTGGAGGTTTGGAGTGTTTTCTGAAGTCATTCATTAATTTCAGATTTTCAAAACAGGATCATAAAACTTTAAGAGTGGGCTGACGAATGAATCCTCCTGATTTTGACTGATTGAGTGGAATACAGGATTTCATCAACCATTGTCCTTGACTTTGACTTACAATTAAATGCAAGTCACATTTTTCTTCACAATGACAAAGAAATCACAAATAACTAAATCCCAACACAACAAACTTAGGAATTGAATTCATTTATAAATGGATTTGTGATTTGATTGAATCCAGATCACAGTATCAAAAATGAAATGTATGATGTTGAAGGTGTACTGCAAAAGCTTTACAATAAGATGAGATTTGGCTAGAATGTGACTTGTAATTGGGAAGATGTTCTAACAGCAATCAGTGAGCCGTCCTACCCTATCTACCGCTTTTAAACATAATTGCCACAAAATATATAATTTATGTTGTTACAGTAAAGCACCTCCAGCCATGTTTTTCCTCCTCACAGCCTCATTCCCATCACAACAGGTTTGGTTTAAGTCTCACCTTAACTATCTCCGGTGCACCAACCCCAATGCATTTTTAATGCAGCCATCACCATGGCTCCGGTTACCAATGTGTGTGCATTTCAATGGAAACACAGAGAGGGCAGTATGGTTGAAGAACCAAAAATGTGATCATATGCTGTAAGGCCAAGGCTGAGTTGGGTTTTAGATACCCATTGTTGTGCAGGATTTGCCTTGAAAACAATATTAATTTGCTCTCTGCTGCATTACAACCAGCATGCTGTCCAGGGGAACGCTGCATGTGCAACTGCTACATAGTGTTCTGTGCCTTAGCACAGTGGATTCAGCCCACATGTCCCAAACCCCTCTGGGGGACTGCTGTTTCCATGGAAATGTGTCATCAACGACATTTCCCAGACTGAGGTCCTGGGTGGGAGGAGCTTGTTCCAGACAGATCTCTGGGCATCCCTTTTACATAGCCTCCACTCTTTGTTTTTGTCTTTGATTTTTCTCTAAAAATGTGCAGTGTCACTGCTGTTGAGATATACAAAGGAATGCCAGGCAAAAAAAGGGAATTGGTCTTTCTTTGATGATGTTTCACAGATGGAAACACAGTTTTCCTCTTTGGCACAAATATACTATAATTATTCATAATTTACATTTATTGTTTACATTTGTAGTGCACCTCTGTCCATAGATGTTCATCTTCTATATAAAGCCACATTTTCAAGGTGAGATATGTGGTGGAGGGGAAATTTATCTGGTTCTACTGCAAAATTGAACTTCAGGCCTCCACTTAAGAGTCTAGCCTGCAAATGAGCTGTAGGGAGGATAAATGCCACTGGATGGCGCTCCAAACCAAAAGAGAACTAGTAAAATGTATACGCAATGGCTTGCATATCCATAAGTAAACATAATTTAGTGTTTTGAAATTATAGCCTATGATGACACATTGAAAATAAGCATTTGTCATGGAACCGAGAAGCATGAAACACGGAAGCGTGTAGAAATTAGTCATCTAAGTTAGTCTATGTGACAATATCAGCAGTTTGTGTGTCTCGCTCTGAAATATTGTCAGTTTTACACAATAATGTACATATAAGGAAGATGTTCTCATGTGTGGGTGTGTTCTTACATGTAAATTTGTACATATATATGTAATCAATTAATTAACTATTAAATAAACTATTAATGTATCTGTTATTAATAATCAGCATCATTATTGTTTGATTATTATTCTTCTTCTTATTATTATTCTTATTATTATAACTACATTAATAATAATCATCATCATTATTGTTTATTGAGAAATTCATATTTTGATTTCGCCTGAAAACCTGTATTGCAAAAGTACAGGATTATTGAAAACTTCATTTCCCGTCATTCCCGCGAAACATTAAGTTTTACTCATATTTGCATACAATTTGCCTTTTTGAACAGCAACGGATACTAGCTACAGTTTTGCTGTGTTGCTAATATTTACTTTCCCGTAGTAACTTTTATTATAAAGCTAGTAATAGTAGTTAACGTTCGATACAAATATCCCACGTTTAACGGAGCTGATTAAACATATTGTTGGGTGGTGTTATTTAATATAAGGTCTAGCTACGCTGCAGCTTTGGGGTTTTTCTCCTGATTTACTAAGCTAGCTAATGCTAACCAGCAAGCTCGCAAGTTAGAGTAGGAAGCATTAGTGCTACGTTAGCTAGCTAACTATGCCCAGTTTCTGAAGTCGAAAGGAGGGGCGACGCCTGTTTCTTTGAAACCGTGTTTGTAGTAACGTTATATAACGTTAACCGTTTTTATAACGAGTTAACGTTACCTGGAATTTTTATATTTTCTTCTAAGTGGCAATTTTATTATCGCGGGAACATTTCGAAAACTAACGTTAGTTATAGTTTGTGTATTTCGCTGCTCCCTCCCATGTGTTGTTGCCAACGCCTTTTTTCGTCCTTGCTGTATTTTACTTGGGCTGGCAGGGAGTTAGCAAGGTAGCTTGCATTGGCTAATTGTAACGTTAGTTTTCATACCGGAGTAACGTGAATTGGTTTATTAAAACACAGCTTCTTAGGTGTACATTACTTATAGTTAAGCATTTTGGTTCAAAATGGGGTGCACACTGAGCGCCGAGGACAAAGCGGCAGTGGAAAGGAGTAAAATGATCGATCGAAATTTAAGAGAAGATGGGGAAAAAGCTTCCAGGGAAGTCAAACTGCTACTGCTAGGTGAGTAATGTTAATTTAGGATAACATAACTTGTCAAACGAGCTAACGTTAACCAATTTTAAAACTGTTAAGGTTAGTGATGTTGATAGCTAACATAGCTAAGTTTAAGTTAGCTAACGTTACATACTGCCAGACTCAATTCCGTTCGCTCCGTTATTGCTTATTTAAGGTTAAAATAATATCTACCTTATTAAAATAATATAACGTTTATCTACGTTAACGTTACCTAGCTAACGTGATCCCTTTAGCTTGAAGTTGTTCTATAAGTTACCAGTCAACTTTAATCGACTAACGTTAACTTGCACTCCGTTAACTAACGTAATTAAATGATAAAGTTTAAACGGGAATTTGACCGGTGACGTATTGATTTGTAATCTGTCGTTAGCTAACGTTAGACTTTTAATAATGTTCCCTATCTAACGTTAACGTTATTTTCATAACTAGCTAATGTTACTTACAAACACATTCTGTAACGTTGACGTTACGTTACTTAATTGTATACGTTTCACATATTCAGTTAAGTTAACGTTATCTAGAGTTAGCTAGCAAGCACGCTTAAAACGTCCAAATTTAACGTTAACTTATAATTAACTTATGCCACCCAGTTCTCCGTCAGGGACCCCATTAACTCTTGCGTTGTGGTATGAATTAGTTAGCGAATTTGGTTTGCTAAAGTTAATATGGCCAACTAAGTTGACGCTAATGGTGGGTTAAATAGATTTTTTTGGTTTACTGTTTTCGTTGACGAAATGACATTATGAAGGTTTAATTCTTGACTAACGTTCACACAACAGCTAGCCACCCAGGAGGATTTACCCTGAGGGTACTGGGTGAAGGGGGGAGTAAGCTGATTTTTTTTAATCTGTCAACTGATGTTTTCAGCTTGGCAGCTGCTTTGTTACAGTTGTGTGTCTGCTTGATTAAAAGCAGATCAGTCCAGTTCCAGGATCAACAAATCTGTCATTAATAATTGAAATATCAGCCCAAAGGGTTGGCTTCTGGTCTGATAGGTGTACATTTCAATCTCATCGGCGAGAGGCCGTATTGTCACTGTAATACTGATCCACTTAATTAGCTTTTGAATCCCAATCTAGCCTTCTGTTGAACACAGGTTCAGTACAGAAATAATATACTGTACAGAGCACAAGTGGATACAAGTCAAACACTGGAGGATAGTCTAAAAGAAAACTTGAAGGGTTACAGATTTCATTGTACTGTTTAAATGTATTACATCAAAGGATCTCCCTTTGTGAAGATTTTAAGTCATGTGCTGACACTGTAAAGTTGTGTATGTCGTGACATATTCCATTTTCACCAAAGCATTTGACTGACCCGCCTTCATCATTATCCCTAAATATACTAGTTCAGTTTTTGCTGCTCTGACTTGCACTTTTAATATACTCTGCACTGAACACACTAAATGTTTTTTTTTAAAAATTTTTTTTTTTTTTTTTTAAATTTTTTTTTTTTTAAACTATTTTTATTCCCCCTCCATCCTTTGTGAGATTATGATAACTCAAACTCCTATTAGAACACTAGAATCTAGATATGAATGTGATGTTAATGTTGTTTTGTTTGTTTGTTTTTTGAACTTTATAAAAACTAACCTATTTAGATAATTAGGATATTATCTGATATGATTTATTTATTATTTTATATTTTTTTTATTATTTTTTTTTATTTATTTGATTGTAAATGCTTTTGTTGCAATCTATGTGAAAAAATGTATAATTAAAAAACAATTAAATTATTATTATTTAGGAAAAAATGGGGGGGGGGGGGGCGCATGAGAATTTCTCGTGCTTGAGTGAAATTAAGCCCGGATGGCAAATTTGGTCAATTCTCACCGATTTAGGGGGTGCTCTGTTTAAGGCTTTATAACTCCTCCAGGTGTGAACATCACAGAAACTTGGTAAATGGCTTAATGCACTACTGAAGTTTGGTAGAACTTTGGGTTGTGTAGTTACCTGGCCCTGATATGAATCCAAATGGTGGGGAAATATGTTCGTTAGTTGCTCTGTGCTCCCCTGAGGTGATGCTCCAGAATAGGGGATTTGTCCCCCTCCATTCAAGTCTATGGGGAAGCTAAAACGGTCTCAAAATGACACTAGCACATATACGATCGCGAACTAAGATGATTCTGTCAATACAAGCAATAAGCATTTCTCTTACGTATTTTTTTTTTAAATTAAATGGTCCGACCTGCCGACATTTTGGTAGTCTTTTCTGATAGCTTGCTAACAACATTGAAGAAAATAGTACTTTATAAATCATTTTAATTAGCCTACACGAAAAAAAATACGTGACAGAAATGCTTATTGCTTGTATTGACAGAATCCGTATTGAGTCGGTAATCAATTGCGTAAATCGCGCCATTCCATGAGCCCAAACTCGCCAAGTAATTAATAAAATGAAAATATGACGTTATACACGGCAGAAAAGAATGTTTGATCAAGGCATGTCGCGGTGTTCGGTTCGTACTAAAAGCATATTAAAAGCTGTTGAATTGCAGCCGCATCCAGAGACGTCTTTGTCCATTTTCTTGAATTAAAAGCTGTTCAAATGCAGCCACATTCACACTTTTTTCATTTTCTTGACTTAAAAACTGTTCAGGTGTTCTAGAGCTTTGTTGTTACTGCTAGGTCAGAAATGCATCTTGTTGGAATGTTCATTTAATTTTTTTCATTTATAGTGTATATTCTCAATGAATCATTAGGCTATAATCCTTAAGTCTTCTTGCATTTTATAACGCATAATAATAATGGCAATAATTTCTAATAATCTAAATATTTCTAATAAGAATAAATTGGGATAGATATCGGCACAAAAAATCTTGATAGGAGCATCCTATATATTATTTTCTTGTTTTCATTTAGCTTTCCACAAGTTTGAATTATTATATACATATATTTGAAGGTAGTTTGTGGGGGGGGAAATAGTTGAAAATTGTGAGAACCAGGGGGGGGGGGGGGGAACGGAAAATGTCTTAAATTACAGTCCCAATCAAAAAACAAAATTAGCTTTTTTTTTAATGGAATCCTAGGAGCTCTAGGTACTGCCCACAGATGTTCCAAATTGTGTAATAAACAAACTACTGTGTATTTCTCAAACAGATTCAAGGCAATAAATTACAACCTGAATTTTGAAAGGTACATCTCTGTAAAAGCAATGGTAGGATTGTATATTTATTTTATATTTCGTAGAAGATATTGATAGTAGAATGACGTGGTATATCACACAATAATTTCACATGTTTATTTAGCATTTGAGTGAGCAGGGCTTTTCACTGCTTTTTTGGCATATGATTAGGCTATTGTTGGGTTTAACTTGTTGCTATGACGGAATTCTAATTTAATAGAATATCTTATTTTCCTGTAAAGGAACTTCAGTAAATATGATGAATAAATATATTTATGAACTCTAGGGGTGGGACTATTCAATCCCATAACGATTCGATTCGGTTACGATTCTTTAGGCAAAGGTTCGATGCATCATAACATCTTACATTTGACCACGATTCGATTTGATACAATTCGGTTTTGATAAATTTTGATTACATTTTTGATACTAAAATGTAATAGGTATGCTAATGTGATTTGATACCGATACAGTCAGCAGTAATTAAATATTCAATTAGAACCTTACGCCAAGTTCACAGAATTATGTTTATTGTTAAGGCATGCCATACATTTTGCAGCTGTCTGCAGCAAATAATGCAGCAATAAACATGACTAACAGTGTATTTTCTAAAGTTGCCCTATTGAGGTTATTGTTTTTCAAACAGTCAGACATGGTACCCTAATACCTTTCCTTTATTCACTAAAATGTTTTCTGTATGGTGTATCTAGGTTCCACGACATTCATTAAGTGACTAAATCCCTCTTCTTCTACCGCACTGTATGGTCTAAGGTCTTTGCAGATGAACGTGGCTATAGCAGATGTCACCTCTTTTGCCCGTTTAGAACTGTTTATTTTATTTTAGTTTTTGTCTGTGTGATCTGTAAGGGAAGGGGGGGGGAGGTTTGGAATCGAACAGTTAACGTAGTAATAATTAATTGAACGTAAGACATTGGAAATAGTCTTACTATTTTTGTTTTTTGTCTCTAACGTCTACTTGATTTTTAATAGAAAATGGTTTAAATTAAAATATCAGAAAGCACTTTACAATTAACTGTCTGGACATGGTATGTGTATAAAAACAAATAAAATAACTGTTTGGCCATTTCTCCAGGAAAATCTTGACTCCAGAGTTTAGCTTGCTAACCCGCTTGCTGTCCTTCATGTCAATGGTGTGTCGTCGGCTCAAATGGTTTATCATGTTTGTGGTGTTGCCTGTGTATCTGATTTCAACTTGGCATATCTTGCATATTACAGCGGTTTTGTCAAGTACACCCTCCTTCTTTCTAAACCCGAAATGCTTCCATACGACTGATTTTCTGTTCGGAACATCGCAAATTCTGTCCATTTCTGTCTCTTTTGTTGCACTCGAGCAGCTAGCCATTTCGCTCAGATCTGTCCATCTCATTGTCGCTTGATTCCCGCCTGTCGCTGCTTACGTGGGGGTTGGAGCAGAAACATGGATTAAAGCTAGTCAAAACAGTCTCAGAAATATAGATTTTTTTAAATGAAATGAATTTTTTTTTTAATAAAAACATGTGCACATTCATTTACAATGCGATATTAATCGATGCTTATCAATTCTAATCTTACAGATCGATGCAGTTGTATTTACACATTCAGATCGATGCATCGGTGCATTGTCCCACCCCTAAAAACTAGGGATGCACCGATATGGAAATCTCTGGCTAATACTGATTTCCGATAATTTAGGTGAACCAATGGCCGATGCTGATATCGGTACCGATATTTTGGTAGTTCTGCTTCCACAAGTTTTAAGGTCAACTGTTTAAAAACTTGCCATTCTAAAAAACATTAAGTAATGCAACAAAGTTAAACGTATATATTTTTATGACATTTCTTCACATTCGTCCAACTTAAAAGGCATAACTGAGTGTATTCCTGAAATGTGAAAAATAAAGGGAATTCATCTCGAGCTTGGTGCATTCATGAAATATCAGTGTTTCCGTGAGAATTTTCAGGCCTGGTGGTACGCACTGATAAACCGCTAAAGTGACGTGACACGCGGGGTGGCATATTGCTGTGGTCAGATGGTGCAGCAGGCGCTTTGCAATTTATATTTGCATTCAATTTTCTTTTCGGCCTGTATATTCAAGACTTATCAAAACAAAATTATCGCAAGGAGAGAATAACTCAATACGCTGCATTTATTGCATAAAAATAAGCTGTGTAATCTATGACACATTGGTTGCATACAGAGCATCTAACAATGTTACAAACTTCAGTGACAAAGATGTTTTAGAACATTAAATAAAAATGTATTAGATCAAATTAACTTACATTAGATTAAATTAAAGTGCTGGGGAGTTGTTGGGTTCATTTATTTCGTAAGCATGGGTATTGGCGGGAAAAATAGGGACACAACTGGCATTACTTTGCAGCTTCACCAGGTTTTATGCACCTTGTGCAATAATGTTAACAGTTCTCTGACCTTTGGAAAATGTTAGCACACCATGACCAAAATGATGTTAATATTTGGTTGTCCATCTCCTGCATAGAGCTGCCATACTCATATTAGCCATCGATTCCAGTAACTCGCCGTAAGTTGCATAACGGGGAAATCGTCTGGGGGTGCGCAAACTCGTTCAGATTAATCAATCGCAACATTGATGGCTAATGTTTGCTAGCTAGCTATGAGAGGCATGTATCTGCGTAACAGTAAATATACGCTTCTTTTCCAGGAGTTTCATTGTTTTAAATGACAAGAATCTCCCTTTTGTCTATTGTCTATTTTTTTTTGTAACTTATGGGCTTTCCGGACACCTGGCCTGGCTTGGGAGGCTTTAGAAGTGTTTTATTGGTGGGACGACTTGAAAAATGAATTTTCCAGCTGGAGTCACACGTGTAGTGAAAATGCTTGCTCAGGCAAACAGAGCTGTACTGTACAGATTTTATTGTTGAATGAAGAACATGAAACTGTACTGGAGCACAGGAAGTGTGTTATTAGCAAGCCAAAAGCAACTTTGCAACTACTACCCCCCCCCTCTATATTTAGTGACCCATGGGACCATCGGTGATGCGTAATATGGAAAATAAATCATGCTGAGCTCTGGATGGTTACTGTGAGAGCAGCATCTGTGGGAAGCGGACAGTTATTGTGCTTGAAAAAGGGAGCACTAAACAAAGCCCCTCTCTTGGAGCCTCAGTCAAGTCCAGCAGCCCCACCACAGCACCAGTCATGCTGGCTGTGTGTTACTGAGAGTGTCTAAGGAAGTTTCCACACTCCAGCATTCTCCTCACCACAGCCTGTTGTTGGACCTGCTGACTGATTCATAAATATGGTCCGATAGGATGTCCTCTTGTGTCATACAGTTCAATGGGAGAGACAAAGTTCTGGTTCTCAGTCATAATGGCTTAAACTGCTGTTACCAGACCCTGCTCCCCAGAATGAGGTTTAACTAACTAGTTAGCTAGCAGGTTGCCTTGTGGCGAGCTTCATGACTGTGGTTACGCTAGTTGTACTGTCGGCTAACTAAAGTTAGAGCTACTGGTTCATTTTAACTGAAGTTATTTTGCTGGCTTTCGACTACTTCTACAAGTAGCCTAATGGGTGAGTCACAATACAGATTTTTTATTCAAATAAATCTTACCGGCTCTGTAGCCAATTTTAGTGTCTTTCAGTTAATTTTTACCGTGACAGTTAGGGGTGGGAATCGAGAACCGGTTCCCATTTGTATTCCCGACTGCTACGCATAGCAAAACAACGTCACGTAATGCGCGCTGTCGTTTTTCATTCAGTCAGCGCATGCTGCCAGGCAGAGTTTGCCGCCCGTCTAAAAATATTAAATGGAAACGTCATTGTTTGAAAACTAATTTAAGCTACTATCATTTAAAAATCAATAGAAAATCGCGTAAGCTCTCCATTTTGTGATCCGTCTTCAGAAATATTCAACAGATTTGTGGTGTGTGGACTTCCCTTAGGAGCCTATAACCAACTCCAAGTGTAAAACCAGTGTTGTGATTTTGCGGTAGACTAATCTGACAACGATTGCCTGCTTGGCCATGCACAAATGAGTAGCTTTGGAAAGCGAATAACGAACCTAAATTTGTGATAATCTTCAAACTTCGTCATCTTCAGTTAATAAGAGGAGAGCCAGCTTGCCTCCAAAAATGGTCAGGTAACGTTAAAGATCTCATCTTATAATTTTCCCTCAAGCAAATGGGTCAAACGCAAGCACATGGCTTTAAAATCTGCGTACGTAGATTCTGCTATCGGTCGGAGTTACACCTGCTCTGTGGTGTCCCAAATTTAGCTATTGCCCTCTTTTAAAACTTTTAACACTAGGCTAACGTTATAGCAAGGGCAGTGGGTGAAAACTGTTTTTGCCACCTAGGGCGGCTGTGGCTCAGGAGGTAGAGCGGGTCGTCCGCTGATCGCAGGGTTGGCGGCTCGATCCCCGGCTCCTCCTGTCCACATGTCGAAGTGTCCTTGGGCAAGACACTGAACCCCAAATTGCTCCCAATGAGCAGGCTCGCGCCTTGCATGGTGGCTGCTGCCATTGGTGTGTGAATGTGTGTGTGAGCGGATGAGTGAGAGGCCATTGTAAAGCGCTTTGGATAAAGGCGCTATATAAGTGCAGTCCATTTACCGTCTACCTAGTGTCCAGTATGTGTAGTATATCACACTGGCCTAATGTAGGAGCTATTATTGACCAATTACTTTCATTATGAAGGAATTTCAAAAGGATGGTGGCTTGCTGTACAAATTGGCTACATGTCACAATGCTTAAATTGTGAAAGGTTCAAGATTCTACTAATATTCCCTCATGTGACTTGAAGACAAACCACAAAAATATTTCTTAGTTGCCCTGTTTAGACGGCAGCATTAATATTTTGATAAATATGTGTTCTATGAGTTCTGTGTAATTATCCCTCCAAAATCACATTTGTATTTCCTTTATTGCCTGAAATACACTTACATAAAGGGTTCCACCCCCCATGATGGTGGCCATTTTTGGGGGTTATTTGGACCCCTGTATCTCTAGAACTGCAGAATATCATGACCAAAGTTGTTTTATTCATTTGGATGGACAGGGATTGTGTGAAAATAATACGAGAACAATTTGAGACCTAAGCATGCAAAATCAGCAAATCCTCATTGAAATAGCTTAGTCTGATACAAATACATTCAGTGTTTGCCCCAGGATGGGGAATGGGGGAACCTTAATAAAACTTATTTCTGCCCTGCTTCTCTTTACTGCCTGCTTATGTTGCCTACATAAGTGGCAGAGTATTCCTACAACAGTCAGAAATTTATTATGTAGGCTTCAGACCGGAAAAAAAGTCAAAAGGAGTATTTTAGCAGTTAAAATAAAATAACGATGTTTAAACACTGCTCAGTGATTGGGATATTTAGGAGTTTCATTATATAACGAAGATAGCTAACTTTAGTTCTGAGTTTGTTATGCTCCTAGGCTTGTTTCATTGAATCATAAGGCCATGTTTTGTAGCGGTAGTAGACTCCACTGCATCTGCAGGCTAAATTCCCGCAAATCAAAACACTAATTTGATTACTTGTTTGTTACTATCCGAAGTTCACAAACTCCGCAAATCTATTGAATCGTTGATAAGTTCCGAAGATGGGTCACAAAATTAGTTTTAAAATGACATTGTCATTTAATATTTTTAGGCGGGGCGGCATGTATGGCCGCCCCATCTAATGTATGGTTTCCCTTCAGTGTTTACAATAACCCCCTGCTTAAGTGGATGGCATACTTCATCTGACACTGTCATTTAGATGTCTGCAAACATGAAATAGAACAGGAAGACTTTTTTTATTGCCTTCGTACGACATCTTCTGCGCATGCTGCCACAGCGAACTTCCTCAGGCGAAGTTCGTTGTTCATTGACCTGCCCCTGTCTGCAATTGGTCTAAATATCACAGTTCAAATCAGTTTGTCTCAAGTAAATCGTTCGAGGTGTCTGTGGATTTATTTTTATTTTTCTAAACGTCTTTTGCCTTTCATTAATTGCTTGTTGTTTTCAGGTGCTGGTGAGTCTGGGAAAAGCACAATAGTAAAGCAGATGAAGTAAGTACAGTTTTAAGATTTATAATTGTTGTTGTCAAGAGGGGAAAATATTGCATACTTTGGGCAAAGATTCTTAATTTTCTACGATATTGCTTAGTGAAATTCTGAGATGGCTGATGGAATCATTTTCTTTTTTAGCTGATCATATTATACGTGTTTCTGCAACGTCCGTGTTCAAAGTTTAATGCATACTCTTCACTGCACTGTCAATGGCTTGGTTTTATATTCATCCTGCCATTGTCCCAAGGAATTATTAGCCCAGATAAATGCCTTTGTCAAATTGCAATGAACCATATTCTTGCTCTTTATCCCTCATTAGGGATGAGTATCAAGCACCGGTTTTAAACTGGTACCGGCTCCTGATTGGTCAGGACCAAAATACAGATAAGCTCCTGAACAAACGGTGCTGCTGTCGATATTTGAATGTAATTCACTTTAATTCATTCTAACATAGCTGGCAGGCATTTTCAAATCACCTACCGTAAAATATATGTTTCTACTTGGGTCCTAACGTTGACAAGTTTTTTTTTTTTTCCTTCTGATGATGAGTTGCTCGTGTCAGGGGATTAGGCTACGTTTCAACGTTGTCTGTTTACGTTCTGTGCACTCCAGTCATGTGGCACTGATGGCAGACAGGTTAAGACGTTCAAAAGTGTGGGGCCACTTTACCAAAGTGAACGTAGATACAGCAAAATGCAATTTATGGGAAAAAGCTGTTGCATGTAAGGGGAGTAATACTAGCAATCTAACAAAATACAGCCATAAATCTGAAGCAGTGCATTTGACTGCTTGAGCAAAGTGGCTGCTGCCCCATTCCCCAATATTACTGTATTGTTTCGTAGCTATAGAACGTTTGGAGTGGGATTATTTCAAAACGGTGCATTAACCAAATCGTTACAGATGTATAACAGTACCTGGTATTTCATATATAGAACTAGGCTATCAGAATGTTGAGACGATTAGATTTAGTGGAGAAAAAAGTGGAAGGATGACCGTGAAAGCATACAATGGCTTTTCGCGACCGATTTAAGGTGGACCGGCAATTTCGAATCGGGAGCTATGAATCGGGAACCAACTTCAGCGTCGTCCATTCCCCTCAGTGCAGCCCTCGATCCGGCTCCGAAGCTGATGCGATTCCCCAAAATAACCAAACTGTCTGGACCTCATCAAGTCAAGGTAACATTCGTTATAAGATAAAACAAGTCCATAGTCATTAACTTCGGAAAATAACACCATCAGCATTTACTAGATGGCCAGCCACATAGTAACAGCGCTGGACAACAATATATTTATTGTATGTTAAATTACCTAAAACCACGACAGTGTTCAAGCTTTGTTGCTCCAAAGCATTCTCTGTTACCTGTTCGTAATGTACATGGAATATTTTTTCCAAAAACTCACCGAAAAGTAGCCTAGTTTAAATAGTGAATCTTCGGTTTAACGTTATCTAGCTTATTCGCCCACATTACATAAACCCAGAGCTAAAACTCAATAGCCTTTTGGGGAAATGATTCCCTGTACACTACGAACAGGTAACAGAATGCCTTGGAGCAATACATCGCTGTCCTGCGCTGTTACTATGCTATAATAACACTGGTAATCTAGTAACGTCAGCATTAGTTTTAAAAGCTTTTGAAACATGTTCTTCATCCTATAGCTAACGTCAGTCAAGCGGCAGCCCCCGCTCCTTCAGGGGATAGCAGTTCAAGACAAGCCCAACCCATTCACCACCGGTGTATTATTTATTATTTATAACTATTGTTCTGTTAGCTTCTGAGAAGCTCAAGAACTATAGTTCTTTGGTCATCTATAATCTTGTTCATTTAAGTTTATTGTATTTGTAGTGAAGCAGCAACAAAACGCACTACCAGACATTTATTTATAGCAATTGGTCCCCTCATTATATACTCTCAGGAAACTATGAGGAAACAATTTCATTTTATCAAAATAACTTGTTATTTCTGCTAACGCAACATTCCGCTTTTCACAACATCTCTTTTTTTTAAACAAAATTATGGAGAGTAGTATCGATAAGTATTGGTATTGATAAGCATTACCGGTGTCGGTGTTGATAAAATCTTAACGATACCCATCCCTAACCCTTATATTGTGTTCCGGGTCAATTTGACCCAATTCAGTGTTTGACGTCTCTTAAAAACGAGTTAACCTTATTTTTTCATCTTGACACTATAACCTGCTAATTTGTTGGCTTTAAATAGTAAGCACACAATAAACATGTTCAAAATGGTATGTTCAAAAGTCCTGTACAAAATTTTGTACAAAGGTGTTTTGTGGGGTAGCTGTATAAAATGTAAGAAAGTATGCAAGTTTTTTTAGTTTTAATTTCTAATTTATTGTGGGTTATTCTGGTGGAACATTCTCACACAGGTTTTAATGTTCACAAACTTTCACCTCAGGCTCTGAAATGAGATTCTGAACATGGGGTTCAGCAGAGCCGGTACATGTATAGGTAAGGATGTTAATTATTTTCTAACAAGCAGCATGTTGACTGCACCTCTGCCCTTAGAATCATACACGAAGATGGCTACTCAGAGGAAGAGTGCAAGCAGTACAAAGTGGTGGTATACAGCAACACCATCCAGTCCATCATCGCCATCATCAGGGCCATGGGGAGGCTAAATGTTGAATTTGGGGACCTCGCGCGAGCGGTGAGGACCAGTGCACCACTGTTGCCATCCTTCATTCTGATGACCTGGATGAGGCTGTATCATTGTTACAGATGCATTTTAGAGAACCTCTGATGCTCTGTTGTGTCCTTCAGCCTTTTCCTGGCTCCACAGATTATTCTGATTGCAGGTGGACTGTAGGAAATGGAGAAGGAGAATGGAAATGCAAGCTAATGCTTGGGCTCTGTGTGAGGAGCTGGTATTTTTTTGGAGCTGCTATGTGCAGAGATGGCCAGTTGAGGGAGAGGGGCTGCGATTTCAAGCAAGAAAAGATGCAGCAGATGCTAAGGCTGAATTTCAAGGCCGTTTTCTTTCAAAAAAGCAACCACCAGCTACCTGTAAAGAGCAGTCCTCCGGCACAATGCACATTCCAGAGTAAAGTCTTTGGAGGAAACGTGCTAGTCTGCACTTTCTACAGCTGATGGAGCATGTAGTAGTAGGGGGGTGCAACAAATATGCATTGTAAATTTGGAGAAAGCCATACAAATGTTATGTGTTTGTCCCAGTAAACCACCTTTGATTTTCATACTATTTAGGAACCTTACAATAACAGTATAAGGGAAGCAAGGGAAATCCTCAAACCCTTAAACTGTAGTACTCTTCAGCTTTATAAAGCAGAGATGCAAATAAGTATAGACATCATGTATTACATCCTGTTTTTCAAGGACACGAAGGGCAGAGTGGCAGAAACAGGCTTTACTGTTAAGCCTGATTATCAGTGACTTGGGTAGAAAGAGCAGTGTTGTGCCAGCAGTCTGTGATATGAAGCTTTATTTCCTCATTTATGCCCAGTATTGGTGTATAAAGGAATGCCCACATCCTGATGTGAATAGCAGATTAATGGATAGTCCATAAAGGCATTTCAAATGTTAACCAGTTGATCTGTGATATTAATTCAGCCTTTCCCAACAGCAAATAATATTCTGGGTGATTGGATAATAGGCGTTGTAAGAGGAAATTGAACTCGAAGTAAAGTAAAAATGAAAGGAAGAAAAAAAAGTGTTGCACAGTATTACATAGAGCAAGGTATTTCCCAAAAAATAATTAAGCTGTTTTTTAACATTGAATATAATACTACTGGAAGGGGAAAGTCGCCAGATATAGGCTATCCTTGCTGAAAACATGGAAGTATAATCGGAATACTTTTCTTATAATTAATGTCCCGTTCTTCGATTCAAAATTATTTTCTTTGACCGTGAACGTGTTATGATTTTGTGCAGATAAACAAGCAGTGGTAGTGGGCTGTACCCTATGGCCAGATGCCTGAGCATCTCCATATATGAAAGTGTAGCGGACTGATTTAGGCCCAGGTTCCAGGTCTCAGTGTGTCAGGTTCCAGTGCTTCAGGTTTAGGAGTGTTTAGGCTTAGGGGGATCGTTTTAATTCACACGATACCAGGGTCCCCTCGGTTCAGAGACTGTGACCGAGGTACTGTGTGCTTGTTGGCAGGACGACGCTCGTCAGCTCTTTGTGCTGGCTGGCTCGGCAGAAGAAGGGGTCATGACGGCAGACCTGGCCGGGGTCATCCGTAGGCTGTGGACAGACAGTGGGGTCCAGACCTGCTTCATTAGATCCAGGGAGTACCAGCTCAATGACTCCGCCTCATAGTAAGGCCACCTCAGCAGCCTCATATGTTCAAAAGCACCATCATTCAGACAGGAGCTTAATGTTTTTAAATACATGATGACCCAACACCAGAGCTGCAAGCACCCATACAGCCAGCTGCGGTTGTGTAATAGCTATTAAATCCATGTACATAGCTAGCTACGGTGTTGGTATCGTCAACAAAGCCAGGAAGATATAGCTGATGGAGGTATGCTTGCAAGAATGTCAGTTATAAACTTTTTTGGTCTGTTGAAACTGGCCTTTCTATAGAGTTAACACCTGATTGTTTACTTTCTGCTGGTCACTCATAATTGAGCAATTAATTGCTGCATAGTGCATACCCGCTCCATTCTACTGTGAACTCTAATAGTGCATATGCTCTGTATTTCACTACTTTCCAAGATCTCATCTTTGGCTGTGACGCCTGCAATTACAAGGGTCTGTAGGGTAGAGTAATACTGAGTGCCGAGCAGTATCCTGTTGCCTCAAAGACCAATTAACACAATTTTAAAGCACAGTAACAAGTGCCATTGTCACACTTTCATTATTAGCGGTAAGCCTGAAGCTGTGGAGATTTAGAATACTGTGGGGTGTAATGTGAGAGCTCCCAGCTTCACAGATGATGCCTTGCCAAGGGCCTGCCTTTGGATTTTGAGAGTTCTAATATGAGGAGGGTAAGTGTCTCTTCAGCCCCCCTCCAAGCCACTCTACTCTCTCAGCTCATTGAAAACCTTGAAGGCTGAGTGGGTATTATAAGGGTATCAGTGTTTTAATTTGAGCTGAACCAGTTCTGAGTCACTGTTAAAACCAATACTGCAGTCACAAAGGCAAGCCATTGCAGGAAGCTAAAATGGGTTACTGAGAAGCACACTACTTTATTGTATAAACACAGGAGCTATGGTGGCTCAACCGACAGTCTTGCACATAAGTTCACACAGAACGGGCACTTTGTTTACTTTTAGCCTTCACCAAAATAAATACCTTTATTTGATGTTTATACCTGTATTACAGTGCCTGAACTCTGCCAAACTGGCTACAAAATTCAGAATCATTTTAATTTTGTTTTAAACTAAACATGCCAGCTATCACTTATGAGTTAAAATGTGCTGTGCAATGTCTTTGCTGCATGTTACACTCCTAACACCCAAGCCATGCTTTGCTTTCATTACCGTCCCAAAAGCTTCCAGAGAATTGGACTTACTTAGTTTTGTACTTTATTCTGTACTTGGGCTGGATAAACTTGACCACCAGTAAGAAGTGTCTTGGTGATTGTATGTCTCGTAATTATAGCCTTCTCATTTAATTTAAGTGTGTGTGTTTTATACTTGTTTATTCATTTATCAGTTTTCAGTTTAGTGATTTATGGGGAAGTAGAGATTTTATCTATTTTGTCAGCTGCCTCTTGGACTAAAGAGTGTAATGTTCACCAGTGTTCTTCAACCTCCCTTAGTTACCTCAACGACCTGGACAGGATATCCATGCAGAGCTACATCCCCACACAGCAGGACGTCCTCCGCACCCGGGTCAAAACTACAGGCATCGTGGAGACGCACTTCACCTTCAAAGAGCTCTACTTCAAGTCAGTACTTATTTTCACAGCGCACAGATCCACTTTCTCTTAATGTACAGTGGTGTTCAAAAAAATAGCAGTACAACATCAGTAACATGATGAACCACTGTTATTAGTAGTAGTGATATTTCTGCATGGCAAATAATTTACTTGTAGATGTAGTAGTGTAATAGAAAAACAACAGACCCAACTGTCATGACATGCACGCTGCTTGTTCTGAGTAATTGACTCATTCATTGAAAGGGGCGTGTTCAAAATAATAGCAGTTTAATTACAGAATTCATTAATTAATTAATTGTCTTTTATTAAGGAAGAAGGGAAGCAACTGTTTCGCACATAAAATATGTTTTCTTCTGAATTGCTAAGTAAAATGGGCCGTTCCAAACATTGTTCGGAGGAACAACGTAATTTGATTAAAAAGTTGATTGGAGAGGGGAAAACGTATAAAGAAATGCAGCAAATTATAGAATGCTAAAAAGATCTCAAATGCTTTAAAATGGCAACAAAAACCCGAAACACGCGGAAGAAAACGAGCAACTGCTGTTAAAACAGATCAAAGAATAGTCAGAATGGCAAAGATTCAGCCAATCATCACCTCCAGAAAGATGATCTAAAATTACCTGTAAGTGCTGTTACAGTCAGAAGACATTTGATCGAAGCTAAGCTATCGGCAAGAAGCCCCCATAAAGCACCATTGTTAAAAAAATGGCATGTGTAGGATCGGTTAAAATTTGCCAAGGAACACATCGATTGGCCCAAAGAGAAATGGTGTAACATTCTGTGGACTGATGAGAGTAAAATTGTTCTTTTCGGGTCTAGTGGTCGTTGACAGTAAGTCAGACGACCCCCGGGTACTGAATTCAAGCCACAGTACACTGTATGGGGATATTGTATGGTATGGGGATACTACGGTGTTGGGCCTATTTATCGTATACCAGGGATCATGGATCAGTTTGAGTACATCAAAATACTTGAAGAGATTGTGCTGCCGTATGCCGAAGAGGAAATGCCCCTGAAATGGGTGTTTCAACAAGACAACGACCCCAAACACACGAGTAAGCGAGCAACATCTTGGTTCCAGACAGAAAGGATTGAGGTAATGGAGTGGCCAGCTCAATCCCCCAACCTCAACCCCATTGAAAACTTGTGGGATGACATTAAAAATGCAGTTTCTGAAGCAAAACCCAAAAATTCACAGGAACTATGGAATGTAGTTTGTTCATCCTGTTTCCTGTTTCCATGTTTCCTTTTCTTTGCTTCCTGTAAAAGAATAATGCAGACTTGATAAAAATTTGTTAATGCTTTGATTTGGAATTGAATGTGTAATGTTTCCACTACATTTGAAATATGGAACTAAAAGCTATTAAAAAATATTTGCACTTTTTTAACGCACTGCTATTTATTTGAACACAACTATGTCCTAGCACACGATTAGCCTGCTGGATCAAGCCCTACATTCTGTCTGACTGTACTGCAAGTGT